>JAQZBX010021846.1:0-32024 GCA_029593785.1 Cabassous unicinctus
CTGCCCTTTGCTTGATTTAATTTGCCTGTAAGTCCCAGTGTGACAGGGGCTCTTATAAAAGAGTTTGTTTACATGCATCAAATTACCAGACTTTTCCAAGAAAAGTGTTCTCTTTCACTTGGGTATTTACTTACAAAACCTAGTCCTAGACAAGAGGAAAATGATGCTTGTGGCTGGTGAGCTAGTTCTTGACCCAAAACCCCTCCCTCACGGTTCTGCCCGGCATTTCTAGAATATATCCCAAAGTAATCAAAAGCGTAGGCAACATGTAAAAAGAGACAAAGTGGTTTAGTAGAGGAAAAAATGAGAAGGTTTACTGAAGACCGGGACCTGGACTTGAATTCCTTCTCTGCCACTCCATAACAATATGACCCTTGACCTGTGACCCCATTCTTTAATCCTCTGCTTCCTCATATGCAAAACAGGACTCCTGCTTCCTTGGCAAGGATTGTTGAGGCTCTGAGGAGGCAGTGTCCACAGCATGCCTAGCAGCATTTTGGCCTACGGAAAGCCCTCACTGCCTGTGCATTCTCGGCAGCCCTTTCCACTTTTGCTGAGATCAACCCCATGACAACAAGGGGAGCAGATGAAATGAAACGATATCAGTTGTTCTTTGAGATTTGGAAGCCATCAAGTCTCCAGCTGTCAGTCTCCAAGTATTTAGTGGCCACAAGTATTATGCAACACCCATAAATTAAAGAATGTCCTGCTCACAAAGTTCTTTTAGCATTATTTTTATTGAAATGAAATTTCAACCTTCAACCCTCAGGATCTTCCTCACTTGCTAGAAACGTCTAGAGAGCCAGATGTTGGGTACAGAGTGTCAGGAGGTTTCAGATTCAACAACAGCTAAGGCTCTCCGGAGGGACCCAGGGTGACCCACACAGGCTAGGGGGGGGTTGTAGCAGCTGGGGCAGGTGAAGGTCATCATACCAGCTGGAGTGCGGTCCAAGGGCACCAGAACCATCCACGCTGAAGACCAACAAAGGGCAGATTTTATCATTATTTTTGTAGGAGAGATGACTCAAATATCTTTCACAAGTCAAAACAATCCTTTGAAACTCAGAAATCCTAATCTCGGTTGATTTGGCTTTGGAGCTATTGTAGCATCATTTCAGAGTCCTTCACACTGTGTGGCACGTATTACAGAGACTGCGATGGCTTGGAGCTGTGTACCTCAGAAGAACATGTTCTTAAACAGGATCCATTCCTGTGGGTGTGAACCTATTGAAAATATGTCCTTTGGATGAGATTACTCCAGTTAAGTTGTGGCCCAGCTGAGTCAGGATGAATCTTAATCCTGTTATTGGAGTCCTTTATAAGCAGAATGGAATTCAGAAACATAGAGGGAAAGCCATGGATGTCAACGGAACCCGGAATAGCCAGGAGAGGCCTCCATGTGCATTGCTAAAAATTGTCTACAGCTAGCACCTGAATCCCACAGTTTTCTGGGAGAAAGCATGGCCTTGATGACGCCTTGATTTTGGACTTCTTGCCTTGAAACCACAAGCCGATAAATTCCCATTGTTTAAGCCAACCCATCGCATGGCATTTGTTTCAGCAGCCTGGAAACAAAAGCGCCAACCCATATGCAAGTGATGGAGTGTAGTAGTGTGGTCACCTTGAGCAGTGTTCTCATTCTAACCCTTCTATAGGGGCGACCATCTCTGCTGACAATTTCCTCATCTAAAATAACTGGATTAATAGTGCTAATCCCCTAACTAGTTGTGTTTTTGTGAATATAAAGGGTCCTATACATAAACACATCATGGGTGTGACTTTCAGTTGCTGATCAAAATAAATGATAACTTTTTTGTTATTGTTTTTATCATTATTGTATGTAAAACATTGCATACATATCCTCACAGAGACATTTTTCATAAAACAATTGCTTCATTGAAATTTTCCAGCAGAACTAAGTACAAGTGGTTTACTTTCTCTGGGATGTGGTGGCGAGTGATACATCTGGGGCCAGCTTTGTGGTATAAATAGCCAGGGTGAGGTGGGGGTGCCAGAAAACAGTGGCCAGGGGTCAAGGCCCAGAGGCTCTGGCCTGGGATGCCCATTGCACTGCTGGTGACACAGGAGCTCTTTGTGCACGTTTGCTCCCTTTTTCTGTGGCCTGGAGCTGGATGACTTTCATAGGGGACCCACACCCTTTTGCCATCCAGCTCTGCTCAATCCCCACGGCCTTCTGGATCTCCACCCTTTCCTGAAAGGCAAGTGACAAGCGATGAATGAGAGTGACGACCTAACAGAACTGACATGGAATCACTCGTATTTCTAAAGAATAAAGAAATTCTCACCTACTCCAGGACTGCTGACTTCCCAGGCATGTGCCACCACACTCAGGCTGAGACCTGCCGCCTGGGGGAAGGGGGTGGGACAAGAGCACAGAACAATGAGACAAGCGTCACAAGAGATGTAACAGGTGACGTGGGTGTGGGGAGGATCGGGGCACTGGTTCAGAGGAGGGAGAGACAACATAAGCACAGGAGGATTCATGATGTTTCTGGAGGCAGGTAGCTTGAAATATTAAAGGACTAAATGTGTTTAAATATGTGGAAATAGGGAGAGGGCACTGCCGGCAGAAAATATGAAGTTTTTCTGCATAGACTCAGTTAGAAATACATAGAGGGCTGTGAGTGATTAGACAAAGAGTTTGAACTTAAACCAGGAGGCAATGGGGAGCCACCGAAGGTATTTGAGCAGGGAGAGAGATTCCAGAGCTTCTCTCAGGAGGAGGGTGATTTGATTAGATAAGGAAAGACTAAAGGCCATGAAAGCAGTTAGGATGCCACTGTGTCAGCAGCAGTAAAGGAGTGAAATTAAACTCCTAGGTTTTAAGACCAGGAATGGAGTCTGCCTAGAAAAAGGACAGTGCCTTCAAGAGATACTGTATAATGAAAATCACAACCACTCAGTAAGCAATTATAGATGAAAGTCGTGTTCACATAAAGGTCAAACATCTTGCCCAAGCTCAGACAGCTAATATGTGGATGCTACAGGGTTTGAATGCAGATCGTCCAAGTCTATAGTTCACATGCCTCACCGAGGGGTTGTGTCACTTACAGAGTTAGCAGGAGGTAGGAACAGCTGGTCTGGGGAAGATAAAGAGTCAGGATTGCACTCTCTGACCTCAGTGCAGATGGAGCATATGGGATGGGACATCCACCAGGTGATTGGAAATGCAAATGGGAAGTTAGGAGAGGCTATGAGGCAGAGGAGAGGTAGGTGTAGAAGCCCACTCCGTGGCCTTGAGCTTTAAGCCTTGGAGATGGGCGAGATCCTTGAGGGATGGAAGCAGAGGTGAGGAGAGACAGCTGTGGGAGAAATTCAGCAGCCGTGGGAATGTTGCTGTCTGAGACAGGACAACCTTGGCTACAGGGCATTTTTCAGTGACTCACTGCAGAGGGGGAGGGACTTTGGGAAATGAATCAGAATGGACTGTGTGGTCACTTCCTGGAGAGGAGAGTCCCAGAGATCATTCCATAAGGGTCCATCTCCAGAGTCGTGGCCCATGCGCACACATGCCGTTCCTGATGCCAAGAGATGCTGAGATGATATATGCATTTCTGTAGAAAGGTTCTGTGCTGACATGACTGACTTCCAGAATCATTGAGATCCCCAGTCCACCAGGAACCATAACGAGGGCATACCCACAACCACGGGCAGAGAGTCAGGCGTGCTGTGTGGCCACAGGGAGTAAGACTGGGGGGCTTCAGCTCCAATGCTCACCCAACGCGTGGAGCTTCTGCTCACCCCTGGTAAGAAATCAGAGCACAGGCATCACTTCTGCAAAGGGCTCCCTTTGACTCAGGGCCTGGTGAGCTGATGCCAGAAGTCAGTGCTTTCAACCAAGCTGGATAGGACACGCCAGCTAGGCTGGCAGCCCACGAGGGCCCAGAGAGAAGATCATCAAGATGGGAGTTTTAGGAGGTGAGGGCCAATGGGGCCAATGTTGCAGAGAAGTTAAGGGAGTGAAAAAAATGAGAAGGAACCACGTGATGGTGCATTTAGAAGTCTAGTATACACAAAATTCTTTCTCTCCTTCTTCCATGTGAGATAAAAGACTATAGAGTGCAGCTGAAAGCCTGCATTTCCTAACTCTTCATGCATCCAGGTGGGGTCATTTGACATAGCTCTGACCAATGAATAAAAAATAAGGGTAAGTGTTGTGTGGGGCTTCTGAATGGATGCTTAGATGGACCTGGCTGAGCTGAGAGAAGACTAATTATCTTTCCTCTCTTCCGTCTTTCCACCCTTCCTTCCTTTCTTTACCCTCCCTCCCTCTCTCCCTTTCTCTTTCCCTCTGTCCTATTCATCCTTGCTTCATCTTTCCTTCCTGAGATCCAAAGAGCAGATGTGAAGGCAGGAGTAAAGCAGCCATCCTGAATTATGGGTAGCCTCCAGGATGGAAGCCTCATCGTTAGAACAGAGGAGCAAGAAGATGGAAAAGCCCAGGCCCCTGTTGATTTCACAGGACCTCCACTCTGGACGGCCACCTCCAGACTTATTTTATGTACTGGAAGAAACCCTTACATGTTATAGTCCTTAGAGTACAGGCAACCCCAATCCTAACTACTATAGAAGTCCATTGGGAACCATTATGAGTTGAACCATGTCCCCTGAAAAGACATATTCCTAATACCCAGGACCTACGAATAGGACCTTATTTGGAAATAGGGGCTGCAGATGTCATCAGATTAAGATGGGATCATACTGAATTAGCGTGGACCTTAATCCAATATGATGTGTCCTTACAGGAAGAGATGAGACACAGAGGGAATGTGGTCGTCTGAAGACGGAGCAGAGAATGGAGTTGTGCTTCCCCAAGTCAAGGAACGCCGAGGATTTCCAGGAGCCTTCAGAAGGTAGGAAGAGGCAGGAAAGGGTTCTTCCCTCGATCAGCCTGGGGGCAACTTGATTTTGAACTTGTAGCCTTTAGCAATGTGAGAGAAGAACTTCCTGTTGCTTTAAGCCACCCAGTTAACAGCAGCCTCAGGACAATAAGACAGAAATCCCAGAGTCAGCAACTTCACAAAAGCAGCAGAGGCACGATCCCAGCATCAAGGCAACAAAGCATGGGAAGCAGGTGAGGAAGCAGCTGTGATGTAGATTCTTTTCTACAGTCCTTAGGCAAAATATTTACCTCCTCTAAGTCTCAGTTTTCTCATCTCTAACACGGAGATAATGATTACACATAGGTTGGTGGTAAGAATAAATAAGCCATTTGTCTAAGTGCTTAGCACTGGGCATGAAAAGAGATAAGCAGTGCCACGGTGAATTAATGGAAACAATTTTTAAAGAGGAAAATGCATAATATGCATTTCAGATTGATATGGCTGGGAACTTCATTAACGATTCAGTATTTCACCCTGGCATTCATCAAATATTTATTGGGTTTTATTGGGAGTCAGCCACTATCCTAGGCACTAGGGATCTATCCTGGAAAGAAAAGACTCAGCTCCTGCTCTCCAGAAGTTTATCAACGAATAAAATCATTGCCTTCGCCACTAATAACAACAGAATCTCCCTCTCTACGTGTGAGAAAGGCAACCCAGGTGCCGAGGAGAGATGGTTGTCTCTCATAGCTGAGAATCCAATGGCTCCAGATAAAAGCAGACAATGAGGAATGGACAATGAGAACCTAAAATAAGTATTTTCCAAATAAGCAGTGGAAAAAAAGAGATGCAGAAAGTATCTTTGAACTGGTAGGCATTATTATTTAGAAGCATTGTCAGAAGGAATTAGATAGTGGAGACCCCGTTCAACCACGATCCCGCATTTGCACACATAGCACTTTTGTTGTATAGGTTTCAGGTTTTGAGAGAGTCTTGGAAAAGTTACAGTGCAAAAGAACTGGACAATGATTAAGGAAGAATCAAATAACACTCCCAGGCTGGAGTCCCCACCTGACTGATGGCAGCCCAGGTTATAGAACCAAGGCTCCTGAAACCCACTTTAGTGCCCATTGGGTCCTGTTGCGTCTATGGCCAGGGCTCATCAAATTCTTCAAGAAAGGTCCTACTTGAGTGCAAGTTCCCCACTGCACCCAACTTTCCCACCCACCCACCAACCGTAGAATCTTCCATCTTTCCTATTTATTCTACAACATAATTTCCAGTGGCACTCACACAGATTATAAATATCACCCAGCTTGCAGCTCAGAAGTTTTATCAGATTACTGAGCTGTCGCTTAGGAGACCTAGAACCTGAGAAGGTAGGATGAGCACCTCTCACGTTATGTTATCTTGCTTTGTCACTACATCCGTCTCCCCAAGAATACACTGAGCTAATTGAGAGAAGACTTTGGTCTCATTCATTTCTATATCCAGCCTGACTCAATGAATATTCATGAATGAATGAACACATAAGTGATGGTAGGAGGAAAGAAATATCTGGAGCATAGAGAGGAAAGTCTACTTGGAGGAGTCAGAAAAGACTTTGTCCACAGGGTGACATGTGAGTGGGACTTGAAGGATGATGGGGTGTTTTCTAAATGAAAGAAGGGGGGATAGAATTCAAGATAGAAGAAGTGTGGCATGTGCAGAGGACTGAAACAGCATGCACTGTCTGGGGAATAGTGAGAGGCTCAGGCTCCTGAAGAATAAGGAGAATGGATGGATTTGCTAGAGATGAGCCCGGAGATTTGATCTGGGCTAGACCAGGCAAGAGTGTGCTTCTGTGTTGAAAAACCTAGAGTCGCTCTGGAAGGCCATTGAGCATCAAGGATGGAGTTTGACATCAGGGTGGTAAGAACTGATGCAAGGTTTTAGAAAGACCACTTCAGTGAGTGGGGAGTCACCAATGGATGGGGCAGGGGGCGGGTAAGCCTGGAAGCCAAGAGACCAGTGAGGAGGCTGTGGTAATAACCCAGAGGAAAAATGGCAAGGTCCTGATGCAAGAGGCAGAGAGAAGGGAAGGGGTCTAAAAGATATTTCCCAGGTACAGTTGGTGCTGCACATGGGAACTGAAAGTAAAGGTTTTTAACTTCAGAGGCTGAGCAGACTATGGTGTCAATAAGCAGTGCTTAAAGATGATGGATTGGAGAGAGGAAGCTGGGGCTTCAGTCAGGGTTTGTCGGGTTCAAGGTATCTAGGAGACATCCAGGTGGGAATGCTCCAATCTACAGCTCTAAATATGAATTCAGGGCTTCGGCCTTAAACCGCATCTGAAAAGAAGATCTGCGGGTCATTAGTAAAGAAACCACAGGACCATGACTGTATTTCAATACTGTTTTGAACGAGAGGATGCCGGCACCCTGTACTGGAGCTTACCATGTGAAAATCCATTTTCCACATTCTCAAGTTCACAGTGCACATTTGCCACCTTCACTCATTACAATCTGCTTTCCCCTCACCCCACTCCCACCACTGGCAGTGGCATAGGTAGCCAGGGGTTATGAATTTGATTTAGCCCATCTGAGAACTCCCAAAGTGGGGAGGCTCCTCTAGGGCCTCGTAACTCTAAGCTGTAGATCTTGTACTCAAACCCAGGACTGACGGCCTCAAGTCCCATTCCAATCCACTATCCCATCCTAACGTTTTGGCCACTGAACGCACTATATGCTGTGAAAACACCAGTGAGGTGTTTTGGTGGAGTCCCTAACTGCAAATGGCATGGGGATGGCTGGCCTGGGGCACAGCCCAGGTGAGATACAGGAGTCCATAGGGGCAGGAGTCAAAACCACTCCTGTAGAAGAAAGGTTGGGTGGCAATGGCTTGGGGCAGGGGCACAGGTAGCCCCAGGTTGCTTTGTATCTGAATAGAGTGGAGAGGAAACCAGAGCCATCTGAAAGCAGAGAACATGTGCACTGGAATGAACGTGGACCTGAATCTAAATCCTAGCTTCCACACTTCTTGTCTTTGAGCCAGTCATTCAAGTCCTCTTAGTCTTGATTAAATGGGAGAATCGTTGGATCTTGCCTGTTGGATCATTACACAACAAAATGTGATTCTGTCTGTAGGGACTCTTCCACAGTGCCTGGGATGTGGTAAGTGCTCAATGAGGTCTCGTGTTTAGACTGGACATGTGCATGGCCCATGTTCTTTGGCATGGGATTGTGTTTCCATTGGGCCTTGTCCTTGTTTCTGCCCTTAAAGGTGCAGTGCTTTGCACCAGATGCCTGACAGCCAGTAAATTTTCAAGAAAACAAAGAACAATCCCAGGCAATAAATCAAAGGACAGTTTCTAATAAGAGAAATAACAGAACAGAGAATATGGGAAACATTCGAAAGATCCAAAATCATGACATAAAATAGTAGTGTGTCTGGACCTATGAATAATAACATGTGCAATGGGGGAAGAAATCTTTCCTTTTTGATAGGTTTCTGAAACCAGATGAAGGAAACAAGGGAAGTATCTGCCTTCGGTGCCAGGAGAACACGTGAACTTCTATCTCTTGAAATTGGCACGCTCCATAGTAACGCAGACGAGCAGTCGCCTAACAGTGAGGTGGGCTGAGAAACCACCTAAATGTAATAAAATTGCCAATGCCTAATTGTCCAAGGGTTTGCTCTATAGGGTATAGCATTGGGAAGGGTCTGGTCTGATTTTGCCGCACCATTAACGAATTGAGAGCAGGTTAAAGATGTTTGCCAAGGATATCCTAAATCATAAACGGCCTGGGAACATGATCAAAGTGAGAGGCATAATGCAGGGAATTCATCGAAGCTAGAAATATGAGCTAAAAACAAGATGCAGCTTGGAAAAAATGCAAATGAACGTATCTGGAGAAAAATGATCAGAAGCAATCAGAGAATGCAGTGGGAGGTCCCAGCCAGTGAAGCAGAGGTCCCAATGGAGATGAGAAAAGGGCCATATACTGCATACAAAGTGGAATGAGTTGCGTGAGCTGAAAAAGGTCAAAGCAATGTGTTTGCCGCTGCCAAACTCAGGCACAAATAGCAGGAAGCCAAGAAGACATTTCTCGGTCTTCTGGGTGGGCACATCCCTGAGGGAGACTGAAGTGAAGATAGGGGATGTGGAAAGCACCCAAAACTTAACCACAGGACCTGGGCTAGGATCTGAGTCCTGGACTGTTCGTGCTTTGGTGTCTTCGTCTGTAACGTGCATGATAAGATAGCAATCATTGCTACCCTGCATCTTGTGAGGATGAGAAGGGTAGGGATGTAAAGAAGGGGCTGTGCAAACATCGCTCATTATTATATTCGAACAAACCAAAATGATAGACAGTTCCATGGGAAAGAAAATGGATCTCTCAAGCTACGTTTTTCTTTAATACTAGACATACGCTTATTAAATGAACTAGGGAAGAGTCAAAACAAACCTATTTTCCTCCTCTGAGTAAATAATTAATATTGGTTTCATTGCTTAAAACCTCAGATGTCATTGAGGCAGCTGATAGGCAGTGTGTGATTGTGACCCTCATTTGTTTAACCGTTCAAGAAATAATTCTCAAATATCTGCTATATACCAGGTTCTTCCACATCTGTCTTATTGCCTCCTGTAAACAACCCAAGGTATTATTTCTAGTTTCACAGGACAAGCATAGAAAAATCAAACTGATTGGGAAACTTGTCCTAGAACGAGTTGCTCGGGGACGTGCACTCCGACTCCAGAGGCCAAGCTTCCAGCCCCGGAGTGGGGCTCATTCCTGCTCACAAGGAACTCCTGCCCCCAGGATCTCGCTCTGCTGGCAGCTTCCTGCCTCCCCTCCTTCCCTCCCATCCTCCAGGCATTTGTATCTACCTGCCCTTCCCAGAACTTTCTGTGCTGTTCCTGCCCCTGTCTGTACACAAGCTGTGTCCTCTGCCTGGGATTCTCTCTCCATTTATATCTACTGAGAATCACCTTCACCTTCTTCAGGAATTACTTGCAGACTCTTTCTCAGTCCTGCCCGGGGGGAGGCCCCCAACCCCTCCACAGAAGGAAGGTCCTGACACAGGCTCAGACAGGCTCTTGGGAAGCCAGGTGTTTGCGGGTGTCCCAAACCCCCCCTCCCAGGTGGTGGCAGCTCAACAAGTTCTGCAAGCTCTCCCAGCCTCATTGACTTACCTGTCAAATGAAGATTTTTTAAAAATCCTGATCCCCTGGGGTTTTGTGAGGATTAAAAGAGTCAATACATGGGAAAGCACGTGCAAAAGTGGTGCCAGAAAAAATGCTCAGGACTGTAGTAATTCCTACCTATCATCACTATTTCCTTCAAAACCAATTTATCTGCTAGAATTTGTGCTTCTTGAGAGGAAAGTTCATTCTATGTTTTACCTTCCAGCATCGAACCAGGTATTTGACACATTGATTTGTCCCTGCTTTCAATACCAATAATTATAATCTGATAGTTAATATTTACGAATGCTTAGTCTGTGCAAGGAATTATACTAGTTGCTTTACCTTATTTAACCCTTACAAAGACCCGCTGAATTAAGCACTGTTAGTCTTATTTTACTGATGACAAACCAAGCAGACAGTAAATTCTTAAGGTGCACAATAAAAGGTACAGCAGAATTCAAAGCTAGACTTTGGACCATACCACAGTGTGTGCTTCTAACCACTGCAAATGAATGAATGAATGAATGAATGAATGAATGAAATTTAAGCATTATGCTGGAGTTATGCCTTCTAGGACCTCAAAATCTTACTTGTGAATAAAGTGATTATTAGACAACTGAAGATTATGCATAGAAAACACTCACATGTGCAGGACGGACAGATTATGACAGAAGAAATTCCAGAAAGCTGTCAAGGAAGGTGGTCGCCATGGGCTTCTTTCACATTTGGGGCCTCATTTGAATTTCTGGCACATCCAAACCCATTTTCCTTCTCCCTTCTCCTTTAGAAACAAACCACCTGGACACATTCCAGAAATGCCACAGAAATCCCCTTAAAGAGGCTATTTCATCTGGAAGTTCTGAGTCGAGTTTGCTTCCCTCTGAGCTATTCAACCAGATGTTGAAGTTTGGCAAAATCAAATTATTATAAAACATTTTATAACTGTTATAGCAAGAGCCACTACTCAACCCCTCTGAGCTTCCCTAATTGAAGAAATCTCTTGTTGGTGGGGAAAAAAAATAACTCCTAGTCCAAAGCCCACTTTCAGCACCTTCTATCCATACCCACCACAGTTCCAGAACTGTACTTGTTCCGTTCCTGATCTCCATCCGGGCTGCAAAACTACAAACCAAATATGGTCGTCTCATTGCAAGGCACAGAAGCCCAGAGTAAGTGCGTGGCTAGCTCATATGCTAGCCTAGAACCAAGGTCTGAATTCTCTCCTCTCTGAACATGCCTGCAGCCCAGAGCCTTGTTATAAACAAGCCACCTGCATGCCCAGCATTTATCATCTTTTTCAGTTTAAAAGTTTTTGGCTACTGCTGTTTCTGGATGTCAAATGTTAACACTTCTGAAACTGCACCTCGCTAAACTTTTAATATCCTGCCATGACCTCCCCTTTGGAGGGTATCTTTCAATCTGGAAGACATAGAGATATTTTTTAATAGTCTGACTGCCTTGGAAATGACAAAGGCGTAATGTAACTTACTCTTCCATTACTTGTTGTTGTTTATTTTGGGTCCTGCTCTCTTCTGTTACCTTCTAAAATTGGGTGATCATGATTCCTCATAAAGGCCCTACCAGGAGTCACTGAGTTCATGGTGGGAGCAGTTGCTTTCTCATTGTCCCTCTGATTCCCAATGACCAGGAGAAAAACATTTGGGCAGAGATGGAGTCTCAGTAAGAGGTCTTAGAAGACAGAGTGGCTCACCTGAATGAATACCTCCACTTTCTGCTCTGCCCCATTAGATCTTGCTGCTGACCCAGAAAAATGTAAGCCTCCAGGACAGCACCTCAACACCAAGCCTGAGACACTCTGTTTTTCTTCTTCCCAAGTCTTCACTCTGTATTCCAAAGCCTACCTGGAGTTTTGTATTCTTTCTCCAGCACTGCATGATGAACCATGAGCTTCCCCCACCCTATGGGCTACAGTCACGTGTACGGTTGTTCTCTTGGATCTTGGCATCTAGGCAGAGCCTTGGGTCTTTCTATGTCTTTCCTATGATCCATCCTGCTCCACATCCTACTGCATGCCTGGAGGCCACCCACCTACCAGCAGTCTTCCCCATACCTACTGCCTCTCCCCTTCCCTAGGTCTGTGTCCATGCCCACCCTTGGATCTCCCACCCTCAAGGTCTTTACTCAATAAATTTGAGTGGGGGTCCTTACTCAAGACCCCATTTCCCTTGTCACTGGCCTGAGCCATCTGTCACCACTTGTTGCAACTATGCCACTGCCCATCTGATGGAAGGCCATTCCTCATCTCTGCCTGGTTCTGCTTCCAAACACCACCCACCCCAGCTATTCTGCATCCAGCATCAATTGCAACCTCCCAAGCTCCTATTCTGACAGATATTTGAGAAGGATACTATTGGGAATTGAATCATGTCCCCCCATGGGTTCAGGGTTGGGTTCAGGTCCCAACCTCTGGTCCTGTGAGTGTGAACTCATTTATAAACAGGACCTTTGAAGATGCCATTAGTTTAGGTGTGCCCAAATTGAATTCATCCAATGTGGCTGAAGTTCTTATAAGCAAAGGAAATTGGACATGGAAGAGCAGCCAGAATCTGGGCGTAAACCCAGAAGAGGAAGAAGAGGAAGGAAAGGCCAAGGAACCCCAAAGATAACGGGCCAGCCAGAAGATACTGACACAGGGAAGAAGCAAGCCTTCTAGCCCCTGAAACCAGGAGCCAATAAATTCCTGTTGTTAGGCTAACCCATTGTGTGGTATTTTTTTTTTTTTAGCAGTGGGGAAACTAAGACTGATACCCAGAAGGCTCCAAATTTCTCTTTTTGTGGTCTGAAGTCCTGAATGAAAGACCTGTGATTCATCTGAACTGAAAGAGCACATACACTACTACAAACTCAGGGCATCATTACACCCTATCAAGAGGTCCCTGGCTCTGGTGGAGGGGAATTTGAGGAGAGAGAATTACTCCCAAACCCAGACAACAACTGAGTGCTGTGTTTTCTTATTCTGCCTTTTCCATGACTCTTCAAGGGTACCCTTTTAGAAATCCTTGATGGTATTGTGAAAATGCACCCATGGTTAAAACTACAATAGAATCTCATCAGTATCTGTAGCAGTTTGGCAGTTTGATATAGTTATGAATTCCAAAAATAGATATTAGATTATGCTTGTAAACTGGTCTGTTAATCTGGGCATGATTGAGTTATGATTAGGGTGTTGACTGGGCCACGTCAGTAGGGCATTGAGCCCCATCCCTTGGTGGGTGGGGAATCAAATATAAAAGACATGGCAAAGAACAGAGTTGGAGTAGTTCTGATGTTGGAGTCTTGAGCTGGAGCCCTGGGAAATGAGAGAGCTTGGTGGTGAAGAAGGAGAGAAGGCCCCGGGAAAAGACACGAGCCATTTGCCTGAGAGTCTACAGCTGGCCTTGTGGAGGAAACAGAGAAGCTGAGCCCAGAGAGAAACAGAGCCCTGGGAAGAGAGGAACCCAAGAAGCCTGAACCCTGGCAAACGTCCGGCAGCTGTCTTGCTCCAACACGTGGCAATGGATTTTGGTGAGGGAAGAAACTTACGCTTTATGGCCTGGTAACTGTGGACTTCTACCCCAAATAAATACCCTTTATAAAGACCAACCGATTTCTGGTATTTTGCATCAGTACCCCTTTGGCTGACTAATACAGTATCTAACACAAGATCATCAAGAAATTTTATTTTAGATTTTGTAGTGAGAAGGGGAGGGCAAATCTTTAGTTTTTAAAGAAACGGCATAAGATTAAATCCCATAGCAGAAAAAGAGAAGATGGGAGAAAATTGTCCTTATGCCCAGGTACAAAAGGACAGGCCAGGCCAGACCAACAGGAACATTTTGATTCCAAAATTGCAAATTCCCCAATAAGTTTAACCAGTTACAGTAAGCTAACTCCTGAAACAGTTTGATAGTATTTATGAATTCCAAAAGGAAATATAGATTATGTTTGTAAACTGGTCGTTTCCTCTGGCATGATAATCCTTTGATTGTATTAGATTCAGCTGAGATGTCTGATTAAATTACATTAAGATTAGGGCTCTGATCCAACCACTTCATTAGAGTGCGACTCAGCATCAAGTTCCAGCCCCCTTGGGGATAAAACAGATGCTCATGTGGAAGTAAACACACAGAGAAGAACACGGAGGAAGAGAGACAGCTCATTAGACATGGCAGAGGCCCTGGGAAGAGAGATGAGCCTGATAGTCTACAGCTGACCTTATGAAGAGACCAGAGCAGCTGAGTCTGGAAAGAAATGAGCTTCAGAGAGAGAGAGGATCCTTATACCATTCTACAGCTCAGATTGGAAGAAGCTGGGACCATGGAGCCTTAAGAGGAAGAGGAAGGCTGAACCCTTGCAGACATTGCCCGCCATCTTGCTCCAACACTTGGCCAATGACTTTGGGTGAGAAAGCACCTCCTATTGTACCTTGAGTTGGACTCTTTAGGGCCTTGTAAGCTTCTACCTCAAATAAATACCCTTTATAAAAGCCACAGAGTCCTGGTACTTTGCACCAGCAGCCCTTTGGCTGATGAATGCATCTCCATATGCACTTGAAATCAGCACTTCAGGTCCTGCAGGCATCTTTTCCAACAAGATGGTTTTAATGAGTCTGGCATTTGGTGGCTTCTATAGTGGGAATATAAAATGGTACACACACCAGCACCTCAATGCCCCTTGTTTCTTAACCCAAAACAAAGAAACCAGCAAGCAAAACTGAACAGAAGTGGGAAGGTGTTAACTGAAGCATAGTGAAGGCGGAGCCGAGGGTCAGCGCCATCGCTGGGGTTTCTTCCAAGAGGCCACACATTTATGTCCATGCACAGCACTTAGGCACAGAGTCAAGATTCCATTACTTCTTGGCTAGAGTACCAATAAAAACGTGTTAATTGTGAAATGCACAGATTGTTCAAAGGCATTATCTTAGTTTCCCAGGGCTGCCGTTACAAAGTACCACAAACTAGATGGCTTGAAACTACAGATATTTATTCCCTCGCAATTCTAGAAGCCAAAAGTCTGAAATAGAAGGAGTCCTTGAGGTTCCTTGGCTTGTAGATGCACCCTACAGTCTCTGCCTCCTTCTTCACACGGACGTTGCCTTTTCTCCTTGTGTGTTCTCCCCTTCTTATAAGGACACCAGCCATACTGGATTTAGGTTTCACCCTAATGCAGTATGACCTCATTTAACTTAATTACATTTCCCAAAAAGGACTTGTTCTGAGGTCCTAAGAGTTAGGACTTCAACATATCTTTGGGTGGCAGCACAATACACCCCATAACAGACTATTCTGGGAAAACAGAACAATTCAAAAATGGTGAGCATTATGCTAGGCTTTCCAGAGCTACCATGAAAAGGATTCTAGAAACTTCCTTCTTGTATCTACTTGGAAGGGAATGCATGGAGAGTGTTGAATCCATAGCTTCTGCAGGGAACCATATTTAGGGGAAGAAGAAGAGGAGGGTGGGAACATGTGTTCCCAGAAATGGGGCTGCTGACAGAATCAGTGTTCTAGGGTCTGGGGTCCTCAGAACATGCCCTGTATGGGCTAATAACTAGAGTCTTCAAATCACAACTTGGCATTGCTTACCTTTTTCTGAACCCCCATTGAGATCCGAGTTGCCCTGTTTCCATTCCTCCTGGCCCACTGGTGGGTGAGGGTAGAGATCCTGGGGTCAACCTGCCTAAAACTCTCTTGCCTCGGGGTCCTATGTGTGAAAGGGAAGATTAATGATAGTTTATACTCTCACAGCATAATACTTGAAACTCTCGTTACATATGGAGCCTCAGGGAGAGGGACGATTTGGGTGGAGTTACCTTCCTGGGCTTAATTATAGCCCACAGCTGCTGTGCACTGGCTTGGGCATTCTACCTGCAGAGTTCTCACAGCAAATTTTCACAGTAGGAACTCCTTGATGTCTGTTTCATAGTTAAATAACTGAAGCAGAGAGATTTGAATAACACTGCCCATAGTCACACATCCAATAAATTGTTGAGCTGATATTTGAACCCATAACATCCAACTCCAGTGCCAAGGCTGTGATCATTACCCATAGAGGCTATCTGCCTCTCAGAGTCACTCGATCACTCTTCTATCTCCATATGTCCAGTGCCTAGCCCTTAAGAGGCATCAATAAATACATGTTGAATGAATGAATGAATGGTGAATGAATGAAATTCTCATATTCGCGTAAGTCAATTTTATCTGGACAAGAATGCATGAACAAACATGAACAAAAAACTCCTGCTGGATCAATTTTTGGTATAATTTATCTCTGTCTACCCAGATCCCAGCATAATGACAGACATATTTGCAAGGTGCTCAGTAAGCTTTTGTTGAATGACTGAATGGTGATGCAGAATTGAGAGGCTGGAGGCTCTAGTTTACAAAATTAGCATTGTTTTGATTCTTCTTATTGGTTAAGAGCATGAGTTCTGGATCCAGACTGCCTGGCTGGGATTCCCAACTCGGCCACATTCCAGCTGGAACTGCCTCAGTAAAGTTGCTTAATCACTCAGGACCTCAGTTTCTCAGTCTGTAAAATGAGTATAATGATAACATCTACCTCCCGATGCTGTTGTGAGGATAAAATCAAGAGACACAACTTGTTTCAAACAAGGTCTGGCACATTGCAGTCACTCAAAACAGTACATGATTGTGCCTACTTTAACTTCTGGTTACTTCTGCAATGAAATAATGCATTACTTGTTTTATTGAAACATGTGCCATGTGCAGGCAAAATATTATTATGTTTTGGAGATATCATGACAAATTTATCATTTTTGCAACAATATGAGATATATACTGTTTCTGAGACCATTTTCAGATTTCTGCAAGAGGTTGTCTCCATATTTGCGTGTTTTCTGAAACCTTGGGGAACCATCTCTCAGCAGAAATTTACTTCCTGGAAATGCCCAAATCAAGGACAGGGACACATCTCTTGTGGCTGATTGAAATTTGAGTATCTTTGCTATCTAGGGATGTTTTAGATAATAGACACAGGACTTGATAGCTCTAAGGTCCAAAAATCTTTTTACCAACTCCCCACACATTGCTGCTGTTTTCATTTGCTAAGCTGCCAAAAGCAGATACCATAAAATATGTTGGCTTTAACCACGGGGATTTATTAGCTTATACGCTCACAGCTTTGACGCCATGAAAATGTCCAAATCAAGGCATCACCAGGCGGTGCTTTCTTCTAGAAGACTAGCTGCCAAGGGTCCTGGGCTCCTCTGTCACATGGCAAGGTACATGGCAGTGTCTGCTGGTCTCTCCCTTTTCTTCTGGGTTTTGTTGCTTTTAGCTTCTTGCTTCAGTGGCTTTCTCTCTCTTTGTCTGAATTTCATTTTTAATAAAAGACTCTGGTAAGAGGATTAAGACCCGCCCCGAGTGAGGTGGGTCACATCCTAACTTAAGATCCTACTCACTGAAGATTCTACTTACAAGGAGTCTTCACACACAGGAACGGATTAACTTTAGTGGACTTACTTTTCTGGGGTGCATACAGCTTCACACCACCACAGCTGCAAACAACATTTCCTGTTGTCTGTGTAAAAGGAGCTTATCTCTCAATCAAATGACTCCAGTCTAAGGAAAGTTGAAAATAGCTTTGTAACAGGTATGTCCTTTATTATTTTATTTTTTATTTTTAAAGAAGCTTTAGATTACATAAATGTTACATAAAAAGTATAGGGAATTCCCATATACCCCACCCTCTTCCCCTCCCTCACTTCCCTACATTAACATCTTTCTTTAGTGCGGTACATTAGTTACAATTGTTGAACATACATTGAAGCATTGTTACTAAATATGGTTTACATTATACTTTACACTCTGCCCCATACAATTTTATAAGTTTTGAAAAAAACTTATAATGGCCTGTATCCATCATTGCAATGTCATGCAGGACAGTTTCAATGTCCCCAAAATGCCCCCATGTTACACCTATTCTTCCCTCTCCCTCCCCTCAGAACCTCTGGTGGCCACTGCCTTTATATCAATGATATAAATTTTCCCATTGCTAGAATAATAATGTCTATGATATAATAATAACTAGTCTACTTTAGTCCATTGTTCATTCCCCAAACTTGAGGATTTTGGGATGGTAATGCCCATTCTGTTTCCGGTTGACAGGGGGCTTAGATCCCATGGGGCAGATGGATGGAACTGGCTTGCAGTTGTAGATACTCTATTTTGGGGGGATGGGTGTTGTCCATCATCATCCTTTTGTTAGTAGTCCTGGATGAGTCCGATGAACTGGAGAGCAGGTGTTGCAACTCTGCTGAGATTCGGGGCTCAACCGGCATGTGAACAGCCTGAAGACAGACCACACTAGGGTGCAATTACAAGGTAACTGCAGCATCTCAAAGGTTTAGCCCAAAGTCTTATGCCCGTTGGGTGACACTTCAGGCAAGTCATCTTCTGAACAGTGACTCAGTGGCCCGGGCTGCTTTGATCTGAACATATGGCCACTGTGATTGGAGTAGCAGGGGAAAGAGCCTGGAAGAGCCTGGAAGTGACACACATCACTTCTGCTTACAGCCTGCTGGCTAAAAGTGACCACATGGCCCTGCCTGCCTGAAAAGGGGCATTGTGTGGAAAACTTGGCTAATTAGTAATCGATAAATCTCTCTGCCATTACCCCACTCTTGCTTGGCCCCTGTACCTTCTTTCACCTAGTTCCCTCTCTCTGGCATATCCTCCACATTCTCTACCCTTCACCCTTTTGCTTGGCCTTCATTTGTGACTCACCTCAGGCAACACCTCTTCCAAGAAGTCTTCCATGAATCTCTAGGCTTTCTTGAAAGCTCTTTACATGCCCATAATTCCCATGTTTGCCTCTGTAAATCCATCACACTGTTTGGTAATGTTCTGTTCACATTTCTATCTTCCCTATTAGATTATAATTATTAATATTGAAATGAACCCGTATCCAGCATAGACTGGGTGTTCACTAAACATTTGTTGAATGAATAAATGCTTGTTGAATGGATGTTCTTACTTGCTTAGAAGTGCCCATCCAAGGATAAAACAAGAATTAAGGCTTGACTGGGAGCTAGTTGGGAAAACAATCATCCTACTGGTAGTTTCATGTCCTAATTACATTTCTAGGTCAAATGTTATTGTTGGCTTCCTACTGACAGAAGAAAAATGCACAGTTCTTGACACAGTGTTTCATCTTTCCTGCATCAGTTTGCAACTTCCATTTTCTAAAACTTACCCCTCAGTACACTCAGGCACATACACGCGCATATATTCATTTGCTCATGTTCACACACACACAGGGCCTTCTAGAGAAACAGGAAATGTGTTTGTCTCCAGAATTGCCCAGGAGCACACCCCCTCCATGCCTTTGCCTATTATGCTGCCTCTTCCAGTAATGCTGTTTTATCAGCCTCTTTTCGCTGTAAATACCTTGAACCTACGGTTTGGTCTTGATTCATTATTCAGTAAACTTCCCTTTAATGGAAAGATGGAAGTTGCCTGATATGACAAACAGAACACAGAACTGGAATCAGACCAACTAGCGTATGTTTTAATCCACATCTTACTTGCTGTGACCTCCTGAGGAAAGTCACTGCACCTCTGAGTCTCAATGTTCTCGTCTATAAAATGGGGTTAATATGGCCTGCCTCATGAGGTTGTAATTTTCTGAGTACTTAGACGCCACTCAATAAAGTGTAATGGTGCTTGATACATGCTTGTCAATATGTGCATGCTTCAACAGTGGCCAGAAGGATGGGTCTGTAGTGGTTAACAGACTATGAAGGTATGGAGTGGGATGGGAAGGCAGCTGTGAGTTCTGTTAACTCAAGGGGATTTATATTTCTTGGCCAACCTTCCTTAGGGCCAGCCCTCCTGCGGCTGTGATGGGAGTCTGTGAGGCAGAAGGATGGTGAGGGGAGGGCATCCAGAGTTCTGCTTTGGCCATGTAATGCTTGAAATGACCTCTTAGCCAACCAAATGGAGTTAATAAGTAGGCGCGTTGGATTTGTCTGAGATTCAGAGAAGTCCTACTCTCTGCTGGCCCTATTTGCAAGCCTATAAAGTCAGCTACTACACATTTAGCTACTCCTGGATATTTTCAGTTCTTCAGCATTCAGTGTTACTGTCTTGCTTCCAGGTCTTTGCATAACCCTTGTGTGCCAAAGCCCTACCATTCCATTAACTTGCAAGCCCCAGGCAGTCAAGGACCCTACCTTGGTGGTCACACATTACCCCAAGCTTGTCCTCCATGGCATTTATCACCCTGAAGCTTCACTGCCTGGTTGTCTATTTTTCCCATCAGATATCAAGTCCCTTAAGAATGGGCCTCACTTCTCCCCCTTGTCTCAATGGGCATGGAGAAGGTCAAAGAATGCTGCCTGGGTGAACGAGCATGGCCAGCAGGGGGATGCAGGAGCAAATTGCTGCCAAGTGGAATCACTCTAAGTTAAATTGCATGTGTCAAGAACTGCCCATGTCATGAAAAACAGACCTGTGCAGACCAAATTTCCAATACATATGGATTACGACTTCTCTAGTCAAAGTAATTAAGAGACCATGATAAATTAGAGGTTGATAAAAGGCTCCAGTCCAAGATTTATGGCTCTTCCAGAATTCTTTCAAGTTCTCCCAAACTTACAGGGACTGGTCTGTCTCCTGGAGCTGCAACATCTGACTCTTGTTAGCATGCCCCTGCCTGACAGGGAGGGCCCCCTCACCCACTGGGAGTGAGCCCCTTCGTGCGGCACCCGTTCCTGGCCCTGAGACTGGGCTGCTCTTGCATGCACATTCCTGCTTGCTCCCTTAGCCCAGACGTGTTGAGTTCTTGGCCAGCTGGGCCCAGCCCCACAAAGGTCAGGCCCCTGGCCTCAGCTGTTACATCTCCAGGGACATTCTTTAGAAACGATGTGCTCAAAAGAAACAGATGTGCGTGCTTATCTGTCTGTGTGTGCATGTTTTGAGGTTGCTAATCTATAAAATGGGTTTAGAGAAGTGGCCCAAGGATTTGCAACCAAGGGTGAGCTGTGTGTGCCATAAATAGTAGCTGAAGTAGGGTTGTGAAAAAGCTATTTATAAGTTCAGTCAACAGCGTGAGCATCTTCAGGGAGTCACACACCACCCTGGCTTCTGGCAGACAGGAGTAAACGGGATCACACAACTTCTCCCCCCGCTTCTTTAGTACACTTAACGTTCCAGGGAGAGGTGGGGACCAGACACTGTCAAGCAAGCAGCTCAGTGCAGGCTGAATTGAGAGGGCCAAGTGCTGTGGAGCATCAGGAGCCAGGGTTGCGCAATAGTGACGTGTGTTGGGGAGCTGGTCCTGGAGGGGCCCTCTAAGGGAAGGGACTTCTGAGCTGAGGCTGGAGGATGAGATGGGGCCGCCCAATAGCGAATCATGAAGGAGGGCTAGAGGCAGGAGAAAGAGCTGGGGCCAAAACAAGGATGGGGATGATGAAGAGGAGGACATGAGGACGTCTGTCCACAAGCACGTGAACAGGTTCATTCATTGGTCCGCTCATCCATCCTTTCATTCTTTGAATGACTTCCCACAGAGTATGTACTCTGGCTCTTTGTGGCAGGCCCTATGAATCAGAATCAGACCCATTTCTGGCTCAAAAGAAGGCCACAGCTGCAGAAGTCCACGTGGTGCATACAGGAACCACATGTGGGCAGATATTCTTCTAGTTTGCCCTGCTTTTCTGAGGCCACTGCGCTGTTTTTCAGTCATCAGTGCAACTCTTTCACCTCGCTGCTACTATTTTTCATGACAGTGCCCTGATCGCTTCAATTAGTACTCTAAACAGAGAAACTTGAGACCCCCACCCCATCAAAACGTCAAGCCCTGTTTCAGATTCTCTGACCATGATACTTACACGTAGCCTCTGAGTACACTGCCCCCCCCACTTGCTTTCCAGGTTATGATTAGTCCAAAGTATATCATTCCCCTCCTGATTTTCTATACCATGTGGCACTCAGGTCTCTGCTTCCTCGCACCTCACTCAGGAGCCTGGTTTAATTGAGGATGAGTTTTACATGGTGGGTTTTGTTCTTCAGAGCACTTAGGCATTGACCCCATTATATCTGTGTGACTTCATCAGTGCTGGGTCCACAGCTCCACACAACACTTTTCCTGATTCTTCCAGAGCTTAGAATCACTCATCAAAGCTTATTGGAGAGATCTGCAAATTCTTCCAGGTAAATAGAAATCCCATCTAACGTTTGTCGTTTACCAAGTGCTTTCGTGGAAAGCATCTTCTCATCCTCACTGCTCCTTTTGACTTAGAGATGCTGATTCCTGTTTTGTAAGTGAGGTGAATGGAGTTTCATGAAGCTGAGGCTGCAGTGGGGGAGGGTGCTGAGTCTAAAATAGTCCCGTCCCTACACTGATCTAGCAGAGCACCACAGACTTCCTTCCTAAGATTTCTCTAAACGCTATCACCAAGCCCATTTCACAGATGGTTATTAATTGCCCAAGTTCTCAGTGTGGCAGAATTAAGACTCCAAGCAAAGACTTCACACTTACAGCCCAGGACGTTTTCCACTACGAGCCGCCTTCCGCATTCTAAGGATGAGCCAGCTGTGTCTTTCCATGTGGGTGGGAAGGCAGTGGGATATGGCGGGTGGATGTTCCAATTCCCTTCTCACACCCAGGCTCTTTGCATCTTGCCGATGTTGTAGTGATGATAGAAAGACCCTCAGAACTATTCTAGAATCACACAGAAAATTCAGACCAGTAGCCTAAAAATTTCACAAAAATTTCAGAAAAAAAAAAAAATGTTATTCTGTCCCATGTATTCCAACTAAGGAAATTTAGATCAAATGTTGTCAAATGCTTTACCAGGGAGGAAACAGGGAAATCAACAACTCAAGAAGGTTCTCCTCGAATCCCCTCTGCCCTCTGGCTAGATGTTGCTCATTTTTAACACTCAGCTTACCTGTGACCTCCTGTCTTGGTTTCCCAGGCCAACCACAACCAAGTAGCACCAACTGGGTGGCTTCAAACAATAGAGATTTATTGTCTCGGAGTTCCGGAAGCTCAAAGTCAAAAATCCAGTTGTCTGCAGGGCCATGCTGCCCGTGAAGTCTCCAGTCCGTAGGGTAGGCTGGGATTTGGGCCTCTGCTGGCATTCTGCTCCAGGTGCTCTTCCCACTGTCTGTCTGCATCCGAATTTCCTCTTCTTATAAGGACGCCAGTCATGACAGGTTAAGGACCCACCCTACTCCCGTATGAGCTCATTTTAACTCAGGCCTCCTAATTCCACCCGTTGTGACCCTCTTTCCAAATAAGCTCACATTCCGAGGAATTGGGGATTAAGACTTTGACATAACGTTTTGGGTGATGCAATTCAATCCATAACATCTTTATGAAGCCTTCCCCAGTATGGGTGAGGTGTCTTCCTCTCAGTTGCTCTTAGCATTTATCACCCTACATTTTAGAGGACTGCTTATGTGCTGGTCTCCCTATGAGACCCTAAGGCTATTCTGGGACATGTGTGTGAAGATCCGTTGCTCCTGGAAACCCAGCTCAGAGCCTGGCATCCAGCAGATACTCCAACAGCTGAAATGACATGGATATTTTCCCAGTTTGAGTTCCATGACTGGTTGGGTGGTGTTAAGCAAAGAAGGGGCTTCCGTGTTCCAATGCCTTTGGGAAAGTCCAGGTGAGGCTCAGGCAAGTGGGCTCCCTGTCCTGAACTCTCAGAGCCATTGTTAGGCAGTGTGCGTGCGAATGTCCGGAAGAACAGGATGGGCACTTCCCACTTACCTGCCAGCTTCAGTGCTCCAAGAGCATCACAAAGGGCTGGTTCCATGGAACAATATTTGGGAAACACTACAATAGATGAATCTTTTTAGAATCCAGGGCTTCTTACTCCCAGCCTCGTGTCCCCATCATCACCCATCCCCAACAAATCAGCAGCCTCCATGCCTCTCCTGTCAGTCAGGGTTCTCCAGATAAATTTATTTTAAGGAATTGGTACACACAATTGTGGGACTGGCAAGTCCAAATTCCACAGGGCTGGCCAGAAGCTAGAAAATCTGGGAAGAGTGACGCTGAAGTCTTGAGTCCAAATGTCTTAGGAAAAGCCAGCAGGCTGGAAACTCCAGTAAGAGGTGATATCGTAGTTCTGAGTCTGAAATCTGTCAGGAGCAGGGAGGGAGGCAGCAGGCTGGAAACTCAAGAGATAATGTACTTACTCTTGAGGCAGAATTTCTTCTTTTCTCTGGAACCCTCAGTTCTTTTCCTTTAAAGCCTTAAATTGATTGGGTCAGGTCCACCCACATGATGGAGAGGACTCTCCTTTACTAAAAGTGAACTGGTTGTAGATGTTAATCCATCTACGTAATATCCCCACAGCAACAGCTAGGCCAGTGTTCAACCAAATAACTGGATACCATAGCTTAGCCAAGCTGACATGCAAAATTAACCATGACGCTTGTTCAAGCTCCCATGGCCCAAGGTAAACAGCCACGAGGTAGGCGGGAGCTCCTGGGAGACACCCTCAGGTGGAGCTGCCTGAATGTGGAAAGGGCTGCTGCCAGCAGAGCAGAGACAATCCAGGGTGCAAGTGAATTGGCCTTGGAGGCAGTAGGTTTTGCTCTGGACAGCCATTTTTTAGCTGTGTGCCCTTGAGAAAACCACTTACCCTCTCCGAGCTTTACTTCTGGCAGTCAGTTGATCAAGGAGGCGCAGAGAAAAGAGAACACCTCTGGCTTTAGGGAACACGGATAATTGTAATTCCAAGAAAGAACATTCCTTGAAGACTAAGTGTGATCTAGGCCCTGTTAGACTCCTTCTCAATCCCTTTCTCCTTTAATCAATGGGATGCTAGAGCAGATATCAACTTTCCCATTTTCCAGACAAGGAAGCAGAGATGCACAAAGGCTAATTTCTCCAGTTCCTAGCTGATAAAGGACCAAGCAGGATCACTGAAATTGGAAGACGCTGATGTTCCCAGGTCCCCAAGTTGCCCACCACTGCGTAGTGTCATGCCTGGGTTCATATGTTGGCTTGTTCCCTCGCCGTGGCTGCAGCCCACGCCACTGTCCTGCAGCTGAGGCAGGTGTTTCCAAGCCCACAGTGTCCTGCCTTGATGAAAAGCCACCAGCAGGGAGGAGCGGCAGATCACGGGGTGCTGTGTCAGCCCCCTCACATCGGCACGTTCCAGTGGACGCCATTTGTCCTCCTGCAGCGAGGGCCCCGGTCACTGACGAGTATTGCTAACCCGCAGTGCTGGGGCAGCAAGGTCTTCTTGTCTCTGCCACCACCATTTCTCTTCTCTGACCGTGACACTCAAGTGTTTCTTTAGAAGGGAATGATTCATCTACCTGCCTTTGGAATAAAGAACTCCATTTGTCGGTCGGTAAGGAAATAGCATTTCCACTGGAATTCTGCGAACCCGTGAGCAATCCAAGGATCCAGAAAACGAAGGTGACTTCCTTTTGGGAGCTGCTGTAGGTTGAATCGCATCCCCCAGAAAGACACGCTTGAGTCCTAATTCCTGGTCCTGGGGACGGGACCTGATTTGGAAACAGGGTCTTTGAAGATGTGACTAGTCAAGATGAGACCACCCGGCTTGCTTTAGGGTGGGCTTAAATACATAGGACCCGTGTCCTTATAGGAAGAGACACATGCAGACAGGAGGCTGAGCGAAGACGGAGACAAGGAGAGATACCAAGGCTTGCTGGCACACCCCACCAGCAGCTAGAAGAGGCAGCGAGGAGCCCCCTTCCCAGGTTTCAGAGGGGTCACTGCCCCACGAGCACCTGGATTCCACACTTCGGACCTCCAGAACCCTGAGAGAATAACTTTCTGTTGTTTTACGCCTCCCAGCTTAAGTAGAAAGCAATCTGGGAATCCTTTCCTAATGGAAACACGCAAGGCCTCCCCAGTCACTCCCCATCTGAAGTGAGAAGCCTCTCCTCGGCGTTCCCACCCAGATGCCAGCGAGCATCCCCTGCATCTCTGTACTGCAGGGCGCTCGCCACCCAGCAGGCAATATTCAGGGCTGCTTAGCCAGCTCTGTGTTGCTTTCAACTCCCTTGGCCCTGACGTTACCTTCATTAACGTAACCCATAGCCCCACTGGGGTTTTCAGCTGGACGTATCCCACCTTTCCAACAGAGAGCAGAATGCTAAATAAAATTATCCTGATTCCTGATTGCAATACCATGCAGTCTCAGAATGGCACGCCCCACCCCCACCCCCTGGACCGAGTCTTATGCCACAGAATCTTCCGTTTCTTCTTTCCCTTCAGCAGCAGGCCTGCTTCCTTCACCACTTGAATGCTGCTTCTTCCGGGGCTTTCTCTGGTCTCAAGTCAAGCTGGGGCCTTTGTATCAATGTCCCTTTCCTTTCTCTTTCCTATCCCAAAAGAAGACCTTTTGGCTAGAAGGATTTCACTGCTGAACACCAGAGGGAAACGTGGGGCAGCCAAATAACGAGGAGAGGAATAAAACCGTTGCCTCCACGCCCCTCCCCTGCCTTGCCCTCACTGACTTCTGGGGGGCACGGGCAGCGGGCTGGGCACTGCTCTAAGGGTGTGGGGAGGTATCAGCATGTCGACCCCTGTTACGAACCTGTGGCGCGTTAACTACTATTCTTGCCCCCTTTTATGCTTGTGAAAGCTGATGCCAGGTGAGTGGACTTGCCTACAGTCCCACAGCTAGGAAATGGCCCTGTCCAAAAGGAACGCATGATTTTTCTTCTGAGCAACCCATTTCCAGAATCCTCAGAAGTCCCAGCAGCCCTGGTCACTGGCTCCTGGCTCTTTCACTCGGTGGCCCTCTGGTGGCCTTCAGCTCTCCGTCTTCAGCCCCCTAAGCACGTAGCTCAGCAAACCCCTCCTCTGTCTGGTCTGGCGCCCTGGCAGGCTGCGTGTGTGGATGCATCTGCCCTGACTGTGAGGGCCCCGCAGGCCAGCAGGGCAGGGACTCCTTAAAGCAGAACTTGAAGGGATGTCACAGGCCTGTGATGAGAAGGTGGGTTCTCTCTCAGGAAAGAAAGCTAAGCAGTTATGTCCATCTGTGCCCTGAAGAAGCTCCCAGACTTTGCTCTGTCTTTGGGGGTCCAAGACTGTGGGTGCAAGCCAGAACCCATATCACTAGGTTACGGGCTCTCCCGGGACCTCCAGATGGCCACCTTCACGTGTCCCCTGCTCTGGAGCCCTGCTTCCCTCTTCTGACTTAATCACTCCTCTCAATGGAGGGAAAATGCTCCCTTTGAGATGGATCCCAGCAACACTGGGCAAAGGAAAAAAGAACCATTTAGACTTGTCTAAGCCCCCCTGTAGAGAACAGCTCCCAACCTCTAGAAATGTGGATTCAAGCTGCTATCATTTCCCTTTGCTCATGTTGGAACACAGAAAGGTGGACATGATTGAAATTTGCATTTAAATGGAAATGGTTAAAGGTAAAGGCCCAACGTTTAGAGAAATGAGAGTATCCATTTTTCTAAGAGGGAGGCCGAGTGTTATTGTATACCATTAAGGTGTCACTGAGCCGAAATATGTTTAGAAATATTAGGCGCTGCTGCTGCATGCAGAGTGGTGGCTGGCACTGGAAATGCCTGCACACTGTGAGCGAATCCGAGTGAGCCCTGCGTCAAGCACAATTACTTATAACACGGCTGCCACCATTACCCAATTCCAGCTCTGGTCACTAAACAGCCAAGTTCTATTCGACAGCTTTCTGCTACTTTTCACTTGTAATAAATGCCAGAATGGGTTCATTGCCATATAACTTGGCAACACAGAGCATCTTCCATGGGATGCAGACACAGAGATCTTGAAAAGTTTGGCTGATGCCTTACAAAAAACGTCACATGGATTTAATCCACATTATACAGGCAGTTATTGGGTCATTATAATAATCCAGATGGGAATA
This sequence comes from Cabassous unicinctus, assembly GCA_029593785.1. Taxonomy (NCBI): domain Eukaryota; kingdom Metazoa; phylum Chordata; class Mammalia; order Cingulata; family Chlamyphoridae; genus Cabassous; species Cabassous unicinctus. The sequence goes on from JAQZBX010021846.1 coordinate 27,878, forward strand.
GAGCTCAAGGAGGGAGAAGCTGTTGTCTGTCCCTTTCGGGACATTCTGCTGCTTTAGTAAGAAACCCACAGATCTTCGCAACATACAGCAACTGAGCTTGGCTCCTTTCTCGTGCCTCATGTCTTCCTGGGGCCAATGGGACTCCGTTGCTCACCTCCTCCCTCTGGGATGCAGGGTGGTGGGGACAGCTGGCTTCTTGACCAAACTGGTCACTGAAGTAGAAGGTAGAGAGACCTGGAGGGTCTTTTGCATGCAAATAAATGTTTTATCTGAAAGTGACCCATATCTCCTTGGCCCACCATTCATTGGCCAAAACTATCACACGGCTACAGAAACAGAGACTAGGAAATGTTTGGCCTTCAGCACTACAGGCTGCACACCACCTCCTTATCGGTGATATTAGACCAGGGAGAGCTGAGGAGTTTGCCTAGGGGGAGTCATATGAAGTCAGAAACCAGTGCTACCTGGAAAGCGATCCTTGGAGAAGAAGGATTTGAGATTCTTGGGCCCCTTCTCTGATCTGGCTGTGTGCTACAGACTTTCTTGCAAAGGTTTTCTAGTAAAGCCCACTGTACAGATTATTTTCCCAAGGTCTCAGTGTGGCAAAATTAAGATTCCAAGCGAGGACGTCATACTTTGGGCCCAGGGAGCTTTCCACTACAAGCTGCTGGCTGCTTTCATCATCTGAAGGTAGCCAGGTGGGTCATTGCAAGTAGGTGGGAAGAAGATGGGGGTGTGTGAATGTTCCATTTCCCTTCTCAGGCCCAGGGTCTCTGTAACACCCATGGACATTTGGTAGAGAAACCGAATCAGAGCTAACTAAGAACCAAAAGTGAAATTGAGTCCAAGTCAACTTGGAAGCATGGGGAGAAGGGAAAGCTCACACTGAAAAGGAGTTCCATAGCTGGCACAACTGGCAGATGGGGAGAAGAGAAAGCTCACCCTGGAAATGCGGGCGCAGCAAGTTTGAATAGCAGATGCTAGAACTTTTGGGATCTCAATCCCCAACACTCCTGCAGGTGGAGGATTTTTCCATTATGAAGAGTTCTGTGATCCTTAAAGTTTCTTCAAGGAATTAAGTTGAACCAGAAAGCAGTCTAGAAGGTTATGCTCTCAGAAGTGGTGATTGTGATTTTAAGAGCGTGTTTGTTAGGTCAGGCAGGCAAGCAAACAAACGAACAGACGAAGCATGGCAAAGATGGCATCCAGAGTTCAGGGACCATTATCAGCGGACGGCTGCTTCTAGTGAATTCTCTCCACCCTGGGGCCAGCAATCTAATCAAAGGCTCTTAACTGAAGTAATTTATTCTAAAGATCCCACCTACAATAGGTTTGCATTCACAAGAATGGGTTACCATTAAGGACAAGATTTTCTGGAATCCGCTCAGTTTCAAACTGTCACAGCCAAGTTTGAGGTGTTTGGTCTATCTTCTGGGTATCACTCACACTTTATAATAAAGTGAATGACCATTAGTCATTTATTAATAGTTTAGTCATTTATTAGTCATAGTTTAGTCATTTATTAATTAACTCAACAGATATTTTTCAAGCTCTCTATAACCAGAGCTTAGAACAGTGGCCAACACATATTGGGTGTTGGGTAAATGTTTGTTAAAGGGATCAGTGAGTAAATCCCTACTCTGAGCCAAACACTGTACTATATGCTAGGGAGAAATAAAAACTTATACCAGGTACTATCCCAGATTACAAGGAGCTTATACACAGACACACACAATGAACCAAATTGTAATGTGCGCAGTGCTGACACGGTGGCATGGTAATGGTTAATTCTACCTAGCATACGGTAAGTATTCTCCTAGGTGTTTTCCCCATATTAAAACAGCTTTAAGAGAGAAGATTGAAACACACACCCGCTATGCAGATGAAGAAACTGAGACCCAGTAAGTTTAATTATCTTGCCCAAGGTCACAGAACTGGCATGTGGAGATAAACCCAGATGCCTGGCTCCAGAGCCCTTGACTAAGAAGAAAATATTAGAGGGGGCTACAAAGACAGAGTCATTTTTTCATAGAGTGAGAGACAATGTATGCTCTGGGAAAATACCTAGATCAATACTTAGATCAAGTTCTTTAATCTGGTCCTTGGAAGATAAGTAGGTTTGCACCAAAAGGGAAACAGGCAAGCCAGAGAGATAGTACAGCAAGACTATGTGGAAGCAGGAAGACCTGGGGACTGACATCATTTCCTCCAACACTGTGAGTCCTTCAGAGTTAGGACCTTCTGCTTACCTGAGCCCTGGCTTCCGGTATGGTGGGCACATAACCATAGTTCACTGATTCTAAGATACCCTCTCTTGTAAGATGAAACAATATCTTATGTACCACCAAGAAAAAAGGAAGAGAGAGAAAGAACATCGCCAATGAAACCATGACACAAGGCTTTCTTATTACTGAGAAATTTTATTTTATACTTATAGAAAGAAATCCTTTAGATTTAAGTAGACACAGATTTTACCATCTATCATCTTATGATAAAAAGGAAAATATGGTTATGGTAGTCCTGAAAATTGTTTTAACAGATTGCAACTCTCCCGAATCATTTTTCTACTTAGAGTCTGTGGTTTCCCATATAGTATTATCTTCCCCGCCATCAAAGAGCATCAGTGAGGCAGCATTTTGTAAAAGAATCTATAAAAAAATTAAAGCCATTGGTGCTGGGCAATTAAGCCAGCTTTACAACTGTGTGGAGCTAGTCTATTTTTGACTCCTACTTGGGAACATTGCTAAACCTATCTGGTTCACCACTTTCCGGCAACCATTTGGGTTCCAAGGGTTAAAAAACGGGCAGCGCCGATATCGGCAGGTGGTGACGCTGGCCCTTTAATGTACACACACGGGCAGGCCGGGACCATCCTTGGCACATGGTGAGTGAACCAGGGCATTGATTTTAAGGTGCATCTCACTTTCAGTGTGCCCTTTAGGAAGCTTGAAAGATGGTAATAGTTGCTGACAAAGCTCTGTTGCAAAAAAAATGAACGAATGAGAGTTTGAAAGACCTGGAAATCAGAAAGAAAAAAAAAAGGTTTGAATTTTTCCTACAGATTACAAAGTCACTGAAGTTTCTGGAATTGAATCATTTGGGGTGGTAAGATCTGATCTTGACTTTGAAATCAAGAACTAATGAAAAGAAAAGGAAATCCTCAAAACTTAGGAATCCCATTGTCTGAAATAATGATGGGTTTTCACATAAAACCAGATAGAGTTTAGCTGAGCTGATACTATGGATATTTCCCGAGGTGAGAGAAACCTGGGGACTGGCTGCTCACCCAGAGGGCTGGGGGCATGATTTGCATGCAGTCCCCCTCCGAGGCAGGGGGCCAGATGAGCTTCCCCCTCCGGGTCCCTTCAAGCCTATTGATTCTAAACTCCATCAGCAGTGCTGGCTGTTGCTTACTTATGTTTCCAGACCAATTGGAGGCTGGGGTTACATGAAGACCCCTGGGAGATTTCCAAGGACTGTAGAAAATAATCCTCAGGACTATTCAAGGCTGTTTAGAATATCATACACTTTATGTTTATGCCATGAGCCTGGCCTCATTCGCCAAATCCTGATGCAAAGAATGAGTCTAAAATAATCTCTCAAAGACACAATGGGTACTTTCAAAGCAAAGGAGGTAACACAGCTGCATGTATAACCAGGTTTTAATAGACTTAGGACAACTTATAGTTAAGAGTAAATTAGCCAACATTGATTGAGCATTAGTCCTCTATTCCATTTTATGATAGAGGTGCAATTATTGTCCTGCCACAGATGAGGAAACTGAGGCTCAGAGAGGTCAGGGAAGGGATAGAGTGTTGATTTGAGCCCAGGCAATTTGACTCCTGGATTCTGGACCTGTACTTCTGGAAATTCCAGATCTGGCCACGTTGAAATTTCCAGGTCTGATGCCTGGGCTCTAGTGTTCCCTGGCTTCACTGCTCATCAGCTCCATGTCCTTGGACAAGGCACTTCACTTCATCGGACTCAGTTTCCTCATTTGCAAAATAGTATTAGGAATCATGGTGAGTCATTCGTTGATGTGAGGGCTTGAGTTGGGATGGTTTTTAGATCTGTGCCTGGCTTGTAGCAAGAGTTCCAAAATTATTAGCTCAATGAGATAATGTACTATTTGTGTTATTAGGCCACA
>JAQZBX010021847.1:0-24459 GCA_029593785.1 Cabassous unicinctus
TTAAAAAAAAAAAAAAAAAGCAAAGCTGCCCTTGCAGGGTGGAGGGAGGGGCAGCTCCCCAACTTCTAGGCACCCCCTCAGTTTCCTAAGGCATCTTTAGGTAAAGTCAGGCTCTTTCAAGCACATTCTCAAAGACAACCTCTTCCTTTAAAAGGCAAAACAAAACAAGTCATTTTACAATTTGACAATTGAGCTGTTGATTCTGCTCACTCTCTACACATTTTGTGATCACAGGAATTTGTGAGGAAAGTGGCCTGAATAATGGCAAATGGTACAAAGTGAAAAATCAAAGAGAAGCCTGGAGGGTGCAGGCTTGGCCACGGGGGGGCTGGTCAGCAGCTCTCGCCCTCGCCCTGATCACATGTCCCACCCTGGGGCTCCCCCATTGTGGGTCAGAGAGGTGGGGGTGGATGAGTTCTCTGCAGATTCCTAAGTCCAGCTACCCTGAGCCCTGCCTAGCGGCTCCTGGGGGAGCCGGTGGGAAGGGGTGTGCTTGGAGGGGGGTGTTGGGCACACTGCAGGCTCAGGGGAACCTGCCCTTGTCCTCTCCCTGAGTCACAGCTTTCCTCTTCCCACAGGTCCCTCCAAATAATCCCAAGAACATGACCTTTTGCTCAAAAGAGCCTGTATCCTCAGGCTGGGGAGCCCCAGTCAGGGGTTTGACTGCGGCTGAGGGACAGGCAGGCCAGGACACATCCCTGCACCCCAGACCAAGTGGTGAAGAGGAGCTGGTGGGCAGCACACTGGCCTGGGGCCTGGGAGCTCAGAAATCCTTTCGCCTACATGGACCAGCCAGAGCACTGAGGGAAAGCGGTGTCCCCAAATTGGGCCTCAGTTTCCCCATCTGTAAAAGAATGCCGGGAGGACCAGAACAAAGGGAGCATCTTGGCTCTCCTGGGAGTGGAAGTTAACAACCCAGAACCCCTGAGGGGACCGAGGGGCAGGGAGGAGGAAGTCTAGCCCATGGCCAGCTCACTGCCCTGGGAGATCTGCTATAGGCAGGGGGGATGGGGGGAGAAGCAGGGGGAGCAGGGGAAACGGGGAGCAGGAGGTGGGGAGGGTCGGGGAGCAGGCCCCTCGGTCTTCCTGGGTGCACTCACACAGGTGGGGAGCAAGGGTGCTGATTGCAGCGCCGGCGGATGGGCTTGGGCCTCTTCCTGGGGTCACACAGGTGCCGCTGTACCATGTGGTGGTCACGCCTGCGCCGACAGCCATACTTGGTGAACTGGACACCTGTGAGGAGGCAGGTGGCTGTGGGTGTGGGTGTGGTCCAGCCAGGCCCCTCACTGCCCTGCCTCTGGAGAGCTCGAGGGCCAGTCCCACCTCCCCCAGGGCTGTGCACACCCTCCTGCCTGAGGCTCTTTCTGAAGGACGCCTTCCTTGATTGGTCCCATCTCACATGCTCCTGGTAGCTCCGAGGCGCACTTGGCCCTGGCGGCTGCCTCTCTGCACAGCTGCTGAGCTTGCAGAGGGCAGAGGCCCCACCTGGATACTGCTCCAGCACCCCCAACCCCATCCCAAAGGCCCTGCCAGGAAAAGGCTTCTGTACACTGGAGATCAGAGAAATTGAGGCATGAGCTGGGGGGATACATCAAATACAGACAATGTCAGCCCCTCGCCTCCTGGCCACTCGGGCTCCTCTCCCCAAGAGGCCCTGAGCTGCCACCCCAGGGCGGCTGGGCCGGTACCTCCTCCACAGGCCTTGGTGCAGGGGGCCCAGCTCTTGAGCGCCCACTCGTAGGTGTCTGTCTCCTCCAGGAGCACGTTGTTGCTCCCGATAAGGGGCAGCAGGTCCTCATGGATGACGTACTTGTAGGCCAGGCTGCTGCGGGGGCCACCATCCCCTGGGGGGAGCACCTGGGGGGGTCATATGGAGGGGTGGTGGCACCAGGACAGGAGAGCAGAGAAGCCAGACCAGGAAGGGGGAGGTCAGGAGAAGGCTGTGTGCTCAGAAGCAGAAGCGGCGAGAGCCGGGAGGAGGAGGGCGCCCAGCATGGCCCGGTGAGGATGTTCAGGCCAGCAGCCCGGTGACCACCCCAGGCCGAGTGCCGACTATGTGCCAGGCCCGAGGACAACTGGGGTGCCCAGGGGACCGATGCTTTTCCCTCCCACAGGCCTAAGTTCTAAGTGGGCAGGAACCACACGCATTGGTCTGTTTTGCTCCCCAAAGCATCTGCACTGCCTGACCCTAGCAGATGGTCAGTAAATTTAGGGAGAGTAGAAATGTGCATTGGATTGAATTAATATGCCATCACCAATAGGCCACATATGCTGCTGTCCAGGGACTCCCCGCTGGTGAGGGTGAAACCAGGATCAGAGTCCGGCCCAGGGCCCCTGCCACCAGCTGGGGCCAGCAGGCCCTGCAGGTGGAGCCCTCCCGGTGTGGCCTGCTGGCTTAGCAATCCCTGTTCCTTAGGCCCTGGACCATGGTGTGGGAAGAGGGCTGTGGGCAGTGGTTGGCACAGCCAGGACAGTAGCCTGTCCTCCTCTCGGAAGGCCAGCAGGGCCACATAGCACCCACGGGCCGACTGCCCTATCGGCCCAAGGGGCCACTCCAGGCCTCACTTGCTGGCAATGCCGTAGTGCACGCTGACGCTGGAGAATGCCAGGATGGCGAGGGCGCCTTCCTGTGTCCCTCCTGCCCCTGCCCCAGGCCCCTTTCTGACCTCTTCTTAAGGAGAATGGACATCCTGAGCACAGCGTCCTATGATTTGATGGCAAGGCGCCCGTTTCTTTTTCCCTCCACGCTGGCCGCCTGGGGCCAGGGGACTGTTTAGTCTTTAAGCACCATGAGGAGCCTGGCAGAATGGAGCGGGTTCCCACAGGCCTCTTAGGCTCGGCAGCAGAGACAGAGTTAGAGGGATGGGGCTGGGGCAGCAAGGTGGGTGCTGAGAGCAGAGGATGGCTGCCGAGAGGCCCAGCTCCAGCCGTCCTGCCCTGGGTGTCTTCCCATCTCCAACACAGAAGGGGCAGGCAGAGGGGGCTCACCAGGACGGCGATGGCTTCGGGCAGGGGCCCGCTGGTCTTGAGGCTTTCCTTGGCATCCTCCACCATGTACTCCCACTCCAGGCCCATTGCGGTGAAGTTCAGGCTAGTGGCTTCCTTGCCCTTGGGGTTGAGGATGAAGCTGCCTGTGACCTGGTTCTTCACCACTGGGTGGGGGGAGAGGGTCACACAGATTTCTATTCCCCTCCTTGAGGGCCCGTGAACATGACATTCAAAGCCTTCCCAGTGAGCCCTTCAGACTTCCGTGTCTACCTGCCACTCTTCGCCACCTGAGCCCTTCCTCAGAAGGTCACCAAGCTGCCCCCAAGGACACTGTCCCTGCCTCTGGCTCCTGGTGTGCACCATTCCTCCCACCCTCACTGCCTTCCCTTCTTCCTGCCTGACTGGTCACCACCCATGTTTAAGGATCAGCGCAATTCCCTCCTCTCCCAGGAAGCCTTCTTTGACTTCCCAGCCCTCAGGGATCTTGCACTCCCTGAAATATCTATAGCAGTGCATGAAGGTTAGTTAGGCATGCATGCTCTAGAATCAGACTGTCTGACCATGGGGAAGTTACTTAGCTTTCCTCTGCTGCTTCGGTTTCCCCATCTGTAAAATGGGAATGATGATTGTACCAAGCTCATAGGGCAGCTGCCCCATGAGGAAAATAGCAGTCTACCCACACATGCACCATGGGGCTCGAGAGACTTTAACTAAAGGACCTCATACATGTAAAGATCTTGGCGGGGGTCTGGCATGCAGTAGGCACTTAATTAATGGTAGGCACTGCACTATTACTATTATCACCACCATCAGAACAGTGCCTGACATGTAGCACTGCTCTGACTGCACATGCCTCATCATTCCCAGCAGCCTGTCGGCACTTCTCCATCTCGGTGTCCCCAGCCCAGCCTGGGGCCTGGCACAGAACAGTACTTTACAAAACATCCCTCAGTCAAAACCACAATGACATACCACTTCACACCCACTACGGTGGCTAGTATTTGAAAATAGCAGAAAATAAGTGCTGGTGAGGATGTGGGGAAATAGGAACCCTGGAACATTGTGGGTGGGAATGTAAAATGATGCCATCGTTGTAGAAAACAGTTTGGCAGTTCCTCAAAAAGTTAAACATAGAATTACCAGATGACCCGGCAATCCCACTGCTGGGTATATATCCAAAAGATTTGAAAACAGGGACTCAGACAGATATTTGCACACCAATGTTCATAGCAGCGTTATTCATAAGAGTTGCAAAGTGGATGCAACCCAAGTGTCCACCCCTAGGTGAGTAAAGAGACAAAATGTGGCCCATATATACAATGGACTATTACTCAATCTTAGAAAGGAACAACGTTCTGAAACATGCCACTCATGGATGAACTTTGAATGCATCATGTTGAGTGAAATAAGTCAGACACAAAGAAACAGCTATTGCATGATTCCAGTTAGATGAAATAGCTAGAATATGCAACTCCATAGAGGTAGAAAGTAGAGTACAGGTCACCAGGGGCGGTGGGATGGGGAGCTAATGCATGATGGGTGTAGGGCTTTAATCCCATTGAATGGAATGCTGGGGAGTGGTTGAGACAGGAAAGTTTATGTTGTATATATATTCCCACATATTTTAAAAAGAGCAACTAAAGAGATAATAATTAAAGGTAATACAAGGTCCTGGACTGGGTCTAATAAGGTAGAAGAAAAGTTTCAAAAGGACATTATTGGTGAGAAGGAAGTCAGGAAAAAAACCCATTTACAATAATGACATAAAGAATCAAATATTTAAGAATAAGTTTAACCAAGGATGTAAAGCACTTGTATTCAGAAAAATACAATACATTGTTAAAAGAAATAAAAGAAGACCCAAATAAATGGAAGAATATTCTGTATTCATAGATGGGAAGACTAAATATTAAGATGTCAATTCCACCCAAATTCATATACAGATTCAATGAAACCCCGATAAAAATTTCAACAGTCTTTTTTAAAGTAATGGAAAACCGGATTATCAAATTTATTTGGAAGGGCAAGGAGCCCCAAATAGCCAGAAACATCTTAAAAAGGAAGAACGAAGTTGGAGGACTCTCACTTCCAGACTATAAATCATATTATCTAGCTACAGTGGTAAAAAACAGCATGATACTAGCATAAAGACAGACATATAAACCAATGGAACCGAATTTATGGTTCAGAAACAGACCCTCACGTCTATGGTCAAGTGAGTTTTGACAAGACTGTCAAACCCAGCCAGCCAGGGCAGAACAGTCTATTCAACAAATGGTGCTGGAAGAACTAGATATCCATATCCAAAAGAAAGAAAGAGGACCCCTACCTCACACCTTACAGAAAAATTTACTCAAAATGGATCAAAGACCTAAATATAAAAGCTAGAACTGTAATACTCCTAGAAGAAAATGCAGGGAAACATCTTCAAGATCTGGTGGTAGCAGGGGGTTCCAATGAAAGCACAAGCAACAAAAGAAAAAATGGATAAATAGGACCTCCTCAAACTTAAACACTTTTGTGCTTCAAAGGACTTTGTCAGGAAGGTGAAAAGGCATTCCACTCAATGGATGAAAATATTCAGAAACCACATTTCTGATAAGGGTTTGATTTCCATGCTATATAAAGAGATTATACAACTCAACAATAAAAGAGCAAGCAATCCAATTTAAAAATGGGCAAAAGACTTAAACAGACATTTCTCCCAAAAGGAAATACAAATGGCCAAAAAGCACATGAAAAAATGTTCAATTAGGGAAATGCAAATCAAAACTACAATGAGGTATCATCTCACACCTCATAGAATGGTCATTATTAAAAATAACAGATAAATAAATCTTTAAAAAAAGGGGGGGGATAAATAAATCTTTAAAAAAAAAACAACAGAAAACAAGTGCTGGAGAGGATGTGAAGAAATAGGAACACTCCTTCACTGTTAGTGAGAATATAGAATAGTGCAGCCTCTGTGGAAGACAGTTTGGCAATTCCTCAGGAAGCTAAATATAGAACTGCCATATGATCCAGCAATCCCTCTACTAGGAATTTATCCAGAAGAACTGAAAACAGTGACGCGAACAGACATTTGCACATGGATGTTCATAGCGGAATCAGTCACAATTGCCCAAAGATGGAAACAACCCAAGTGTCTATGAACTGATGAATGGATAGAGAAAATGTGGTATATATATATATGATGGAATACTATGCTGCTATAAGAAGAAATGAAATTGGGATACATATGATAACATGGATGAACCTTGAGGACATTATGCTAAGTGAAATAAGCCAGACACAAAAAGAAAAATATTGTATGGGCTCACTAATATGAACTAAATACAAAGAATAAACACATGGAGTTAAAACCTAGAGTATAGGTTACTAGGAGAGACGATGAGGGCTGAGAAGAGGTACTGATGCTTAATATATGTAGAATTTTCAATTAGTTTGACAATAAAAGTGTGGAAATGGATAGAGTTGATGGTAACACGTTATAGTAAGTATAACTAATACAGCTGGTTTATAAATGGGATTGTGGCTGAAAGGGTTAATCTAGGGATATAAATGTCAATTGAAAGGAAGCTAGAGAATAATCTAGGGACTGAATAACATAGTGAACCCAGAGGTGGATGAGGATTGTGGTTAATAATACAAATAAAAGAATGTTTTTCTATTAAGTAGAACAAATGTACATCACTATTATAAGGTGGTCAGAATATAGTGGTGCATGGGAAAAGTACAATTAATGTAACTTATGGACTATAGTTAACAGCAATATCATAATATTCTTGCATCAATGTTAAAGAAGGTACTATATCAATGCTAGTCAATAAAAGGGGGTATGGGATTTTTTCTTTTGGACTAAGGAAAACGTTCAAAGGTTTACTGGGGCGATGACTGCAGAACTCTGTGATGAGAGAGCCACTGAGTGTACACTTTGGATAGAACGTACAAGGCATGGGACTGTATAACACAGTGAACCATGTGGTAGAAGATGGACTGTGGCTAACAGTGCAAATATGAGTGTGTTCTCTCATGAACTATAAGAAATATATAACACTAACACATAGTGTTAATAACAGGGGTGTATGGAAAAAATACACCAAATGAACACTATGGGCCATAGTTAGTGGTAATCGTCTGATCATGTTCTTTCATAATCTGTATGATCACGTTCTTTCATAATCTGTAACAAATGTTCCACAATAACATAAGGTTTTGGTGTAGGAGTGATGTACGAGAATTCTGCACATCATGGATGACTGTTTTGTAATCTCACAGCTTCTCTAATAAAAAAATGGAAAAAGAGGACATTATTTGGGCAACTGAAAAAACTGGAGTATAGACTGTCAGCTTACTATCAATGCTAAATTTCTTGAACTTGGTAACAGCACTTAAGGTGGATACATAAGTGAATATCCTTGTTCTTAGGAAATGCACATGGAAGTATTATGTATTCAAGGAGCATAATGAATACAATGTACTCTCAAATGTTCAGAAAATCAATAGCTAAATAGATAGATGAACAGTTGAACAGACAGACAGAGACAGAGAGACAGGTGATGGGTGGACAGATAGAATGACACAGCAAATGTGGCCAAATGCTAACATTGGTGGATCTGGGTATCTGGGGGAGGGAGGGATGTTGGAGCTCTCTGTATGGATTTTGTATTATTTTTTCAACTGTCCTGTGAATATGAAATGATTTCAAAATAAAAAGTTTAAAGGGGAAAAAAAAAAAAAAGAAAAAGCCTGAGAGATTTCAAAAGAGAATTGACCAAAAGTAAAGCTTAAAAAAAGTCTCCTAACATGAAGTAAAGTGGTAAAAACCATCAGAGAGCCTCCAAGTCTCAAGTGACAGTGAAGGAAAGCAACCAGCCACTAGAAAAAGGTGAGGCACTGCTGGTTCTTCCTGCCCAATGTCCAAAAACCACTGCTTTCCTCTCTGGCCTGGAGAGCCAGCTGATGATCCTGCCCCCTGCTCTCTAGCCATGAGGCTCAAAGGCCCTGCAGGCGCCTCATCTGCAGAAGCTTTAAAGGAGACCTGGCCACCTAACATAAAACCTGGACAAGGGAAGGTCTGGCTAAATGCTACAGCCGCGTGTCTTAACAAGAGGCTGCTCTCATTGGTCAGGCTATTCGTGCTGAATGTTTTCTTTATTTCTATTCAGCTATGATAACTTTGTAAATAAAAGGCTAAGCTTCAAAGAAGAAAATAAAAATTCGAACTGAAGCAGTCTGTGAATATGTTTTGCCTTTAAAACGCATCCACATGCACACACAAAAAAAATCTGGTAACAGTGGTTATCCCTGGGGAAGGAAACCGAGAGCAGGGGACAGGGCTGGGAGTGGGCTTCTTCTCTGGATCTCCTTTTATACATTTGAAATGTGAGCCAGGTGGATGGATTGCCTAGTCAACATAAATTTAAAAATAATTTCAGAAGGGGGCTTCTGCCCATTACTCAAGTTTGCAAAATGCCATCTGCACCTACTCTGCTCTCCCAGCTTCCCGCAACCTGAAGGCAGATCCCAGAGCTCTGCTGCCCCTCCCCCAGCACCCTGACACTCACCAACGTGGTGGGGCACCTTCTCCAGCTCCTCGATCTGAATGTGCCTGGCACCCGCCGGGATCTGCACCATTTTGAGAGCTCCTGCCACAGAGGTGGATCCAGAAATGAATTGAACATCATTGGTAGGTAGCCCCACTGTCCAGCACCCTCCCCCTGCAGGAACCCAGGGCTCTAAATCTCTAGAGAACCTCTCATTTGGTCAGTGAACCTCTCTGAACCTCAGTTTCCTCATCAGTAAAACAGGGATGCACAAGGTTGGTCTGAGGATCAAATGAGATATCAGAAGTTCCCTTAAACTCTAAGGGGCTCTGTGTGTGTATGTATGTGTGTGTGTTAGCTGCTATCATTTCCCACTTTTTGACCCTCCTCTTTCTCTTCTGCCCTTTCCCCTCCTATTCTCTCCTCTTACTGTCCCTCATTTCTTCTCACATTTTAAGTCACTTTAAGGATTTAGGTGACACAGGCCATGAAGGTCCATCTGAGGCCTGGACACAAGCCTTGCTCAGAGACGCCAGCCTTCCCTCCTACCAGAAGAGGAGAGGCAAAGCTGAAACAGGTCCAAAAGGGAAGTCCTTCCATTCATACTAAAGTGTAAAGAACTAACATCTGGTCCTTCTCAATAGCAAATTCAGCTAGATGGGAAGTGAAGAGGGGAGTTGTGGCAGTTCCCAGGCAGGAGGCATCCCAGATTTTTTCTAAAAAATGGTGAGAGGAGAGGAAAAGAAAATTACCAGTCCCACCTTGGCCACACCTGTCTGACCCCTCACTCCTACTGACAGCCCAAAGACCGAAGACATGGCTGAGCTCTTAGGACAACACACTGCCTAGCAGGAAAACATTTCCTTGAGCTATTGAATGCCAACTGTGGTCAGCAGCATATACAAAAGTTGAAGTGAAGAGCGCCAGCTTCTGGCTCACCAGCCCTGGGTAGCTTGGGAAGGTCTAGGAACAGGCTCCCGGGTCTCTTTTCCCTGCCCTGGACCCTGGTGCAGCTCCAGAAGGGAGGGCCCATGCGAGAGGCAGCGCAGGCTCTAGGGGCCCTGGCCAGTCCCTCGTCATCGTCCCCCAGCCCCAGCCTCCAGCCCAGCTTACCTGCCTGCTTGGAGGCCTTGCCTAGTGTTCCTTTCACGGTCCTGCAGTGGGAGTTGTCACCGCCGCAGACTCCGCACTTGTCATCTGCCTTCATGGACCCGACCTCCTTGTCGCAGCCGACGGGCTGAGGCCAGAGGTGTGGGTCAGTGAGAAGAGGTCCCCCTCTTTCCCGACACACACACACACTGGGTTGGCAGCCCCTGGTTCCCTCCTCCCCACCCCAGGCCCAGGCCACCTGCGCCGGCAGTGTACACAGCCCCAGGCAGGACAGGAAGCCTGGACCCAGAGGCATCTCGGGATGGGGCACACTGCCAACTCACCATGTGACCTGGGCAAGGTCTTAAACTTGACTTGCTAATGATACTTGCTATCTCTTCTCCTTAAATGGGGCTGGGTAGGAATCCCCTTTTAGCATCCCAGGGTTATTTTGGGAAACAGAGGGGTGTCATGGGTTGGGGAAGGTGAGGCAATGTTTATCTTCTCAGGGAGCAGAGGGAGGGTCAGGCAATGCAGCCCTCCAGCCTCCCTGGGCTGGTGGAGGGTGGGCGGCCCAGAGAGGGGCACCTACCACGCACTCGCCGCGGGCGCAGAGGCTATACGGGTCCCGGTAGCTGCAGCGTGTCCCGTCGTGGACCACCTGGTTCATGAACACCACATCGCCGGTATCCGCCGACCGGCAGATCAGCTCACACTTCTGGGCATCTATGGGGAGAGGGACCCCATGAGCCCCTAGCTGGGCTCAAAGGATGCGGGCTGGCCCAGGAGGACATCCACATAGGCTCCAAGCAGGAAGCTCCTACAGCCAGCTCTGGGCAGGGGATGTAGAGATGGGAGTTAAAATCTCTCAATATCACTTATTTGTAAGCCAACATGACCTTGGGCAGATTATCTGGCCTCTCTGAACCTTCACATCTCTATTTTGATTATCCTTGATCAGTAAAATGCCACATCAGGTTGTTGAGAAAAATGAATTAATAAAATAACAGTAATAGTAACAGTAACAGCAGCAGCAGTCTAGGAACAGCCAGCACTTAGTGATGCTCGCCATGGACCAGATACTTCAAAACTTTCCCCACCCTGCTTTGGGAATTAACTCACTGAAACATCTCAACACCCCAAGGAGGGAGGTTCTAGCATTATAGAGGAGGAAACCGAGGACCAGAGAGGTTAAGGAACTTGCCCAAGGTCACACAGTCACACAGGAAGTGGAGGAACCAGGATCCCAACCCAGGCAGCCTGGCTCGAGTCCTGCTCGGACCTCTGTATACACTTCACCCATCGCAGGCACAACGGTGCACGGAACACACCTGTGGACATGAGAAGCTGCGTGAATGTAAGGCAGCTGGTCCATATTAGGGTTGGTAAGTGGAGCAGCAGTAAGGGTTCTAACAAGTAAATGTTATGTTTTCTGTCTGGGCTACTGATGTCCTAAAAAGGAGGTTTTGGAGAACATAGAAACACTTGCCGGGCTGCTTAGAAAAGGGGCTTAGCTAATTTCCTGGAATTTGCCTAAAGGCCTTGGGAAAGCCCAAAGGCCAGTTGGCCCAGTGGTCTCCCAGCCCCTCCACTGCTACTCTAGCAGCGGCTTGTTTGCTTTCGGGATGGATTTGGAAGGCGTTCCAAGCAAGGCCCTCCCTCCGATTTCAAAGAAACCTGCCTGGCTCCCGGTTCCTGGTCCCTGGGCTCCCAGACACTTGGTGACATCTGGAGCCACAACACCCAATACCGCCTCAGGTTTCGTGCACGTGAGCCAGATGCCTGATGGGATATGGGGCCAGGTGGGGCCCCTGCCCCCCAAAACCCAGGCAGGCCCCTGACCAATACCCTGGGTTAGGCAGGTTTCTGGTCAGCAATGGGAAGTCAGCCAAGAGTGGCTTGGGGGTGAGCTCCCAGAGTGGGAGGAATCCAAGCTGAGGATGCTCCTGCAAGGGTGCTCCGGAGGAGTCTGCGCACTGGTGGGCAAAGGGCAGGCCTCTGAGGTCCCTTCCGACCAGAAGTTTTGGAAATTCTAAGTGGGAGGTGAAATGCTCAGGGCTCTGGGGCAGGATACTCCAGGGTCTCGGAGGAAGCTGCCCTGGCTCGGGAGAGGAAGGGCCGTTGTAATCGGAGCTGTCGGGTCAGAGGGCTGCATGGGGCGCCGGGGAGTCCCTGTCAGTGGGAAGCTGGGTGACTGCTCATCAGGACCCTGGGGCTGGGTAGAGGCAGGTGGGGTTGGAGGACAGCAAAAGGCCCTTCCGACCTGAAGCCCAGTTTTCCGGGGCTGCTACAAGTACCACAGGCAGGTTGGCTTAAGCAACAGGAATTTATCGCCTCACGGTGTGGGAAGCTAGAAGTCCAAAATCAAAGTGTTGGCAGGCTGGGCTTTCTCTGAAGTCTGCAGGGCTTGGTGGCAGCCTGTCGGCGACCCACGGCCAGGTCCCTGCCTCTGGCTCATGGCGGCAGCCGGCCCTCTCTCCCTGCCTCCTCCCACTCCCTCCTACTGCGTGGTCTGCCTAGGACTCCAGCCATATGGACGAGGCCCTCCCTGAGTCAGTCTGGGCCCTCTTAGGAGGCCCTCTGGAGACCCCAGTTACAGATGGTCCACGTCTACAGGACCAGGGCTGAGGGCTTGCACGTGTCTTTGGGGGCCATGGTTTAGCCCAGGACACCGAGAACCCCAGCACCTCCCCGGCTCATCCCTGCCACTCCGGGAGCTTAAAAACGGAAGGGAACCGACACCGGTGTGGACCCACATCCAGACCTTCTGCGTGAGTCCGAGGCAGAGCAGCCTGAGGGGTCAGTCTGAGAACCCCATGGGCTCCCACCTGCCCCCTTTCAAATCACCTTCAGTGGCTGCTGAAACAGCAGCACAAGCAGTAAAGCCTAAAAGAACGGCAGGTACGAGGACTGAACTTTCCAGGGCGGTGGGTATGGGAAGCGAGGGGCACCACACTCTGCAGTGCCGTGGGCAGGCAAGGGCAGGTGTCTGAAAGTCACCCAACCCCAAGGACCAGCCCTGCTCCAGCCTCGAGGGCCCCTCTGGGTAGAAGTGCATTTCCCCAAGACGCATTCCATGCATCTGTCAGAAAATGATCATAATATACAAATCAGGGATGACTTTGATGAGGATGGTGCCCCCATGGGTGTGCAATGCACAGGCCTGCACGAGGGTCCGTGGGCAGCCTGCAGAACACAAGGTCCCTTTTGGCACCCCCACCATCCCCTCCACCCTCACTGGTCAGTCCTGGCGGGGTCCCGGCTGCAGTAGCTGGAAAACAACGGGAGGCCCAGCCTGGGACGACAAGGGCCCCACAGACGCCCTGGGGAGATGCTGAGTGGGGGTGGGGGTGGGGCCGCTCACCGTCGTCAGGCTCATAGGGGACCCAGCTGTGCTTGGCGTTCTGGTGGGTGTAGTAGGAGTTGCGCTTGGCACACTGCTGGGCCCGGAAGTCCTCGTAGGGCCCCGGGCACTCCTCGCTGTTGCAGACCTGGTACTCGAACATGGGCCCCAAGCACAGGCGGCCTCCATAGGCTGGGCTGGGGCAGGCACAGAGAGACGGGTGACTGCTGGCAGGGAGGGCGCTCAGGGCAGCTGGGCTTCCCCGTGGCCACCAGGGGAGCTGGGCCCTTTAGGGCAGCACAAAACAGGGCTCCACGAACTCATAAACCCAAGAGAGACCCCATAGGCCGCTGAGCTCAGAGCCTTCCTCCCTGACTGCTCCACCCTTCAGGCAATTACCACCTCTTCTCCTGTGTGTGAGAGACAGACAGACAGAGAGAGGCTGATCCCCACTGATTGAGCTGGAACAGAAATTAGTCTTATTCATCTTGTGTATATCCCTTCAACTTGTTACAAAGGGCCTGCATACAACAGGCACTTAATAAGTAACTCTACTCCTATTTGTATCCGACTCCATTCAGTATCATAATAAACTAAGGATAAATGAAAAGAGCCTTGGATTTGGAATCAGGATAGCAGGCTTCCAAGTCCAGAATGGGCAACCTTGGGAAAGTCACGGAACGTGCTGTGCCTTAATTTCCCCTTTAAGAGAAGAACAATAATATCTCTTCTTTTACCTGCCTCCTGGTGTGCCTGTGAAATAAATAAGAAAAGGTACTTTAAAGCAACTTACACTCTTCTCCATTAACGTAAGAGGATGTGGTAAGACTGCTGATACAAAGTGTCCAAGAGTTCGAGGTTAACAGTTTCCCACTCACAGGAGGATTACACGGGCTGGGAGAACTGTATGGGTTTATGCACATAAGTGCTTAGCATCTCATCTGCCATGGAGAAAGTGCTGCTAGAATAACGATAATTATCACAGCAGCTGCCATTTATTAAGTACTTACTCTATGCTGGGCAGGGAGCTGAGAGCACACTTATTATTTCATTTAAGCCTCATAAAATAAAAAACTTATTATTACAGCAGAGAAGTTCAGTAAATCATAGCTTTGATCAAAGGGATAGCTTTCCTCCTGGCTGCAAGGTGGTTGACTCAGAGTCGGAACTGCTGGGGCCTTTCCAGCTTCCATGTCTCCAACAGCTGGAAGGACAAGGCAGCTCATTTTGGCTCATATTTTTAAAAGATCAGTATAGCCATCTGTGGCAATTTGATATAGTGATGAATTCCAAAAATAGATATTGGATTATGCTTGTAAACTGGTCTGTTCATCTGGGCATGATTAAGTTATGATTAGGGCATTGACTGGGCCATGTCAGTAGGGCGTTGAGCCCTGCCCTTTGGTGGGTGGGGAATCAGATA
Source organism: Cabassous unicinctus (assembly GCA_029593785.1). Classification (NCBI taxonomy): domain Eukaryota; kingdom Metazoa; phylum Chordata; class Mammalia; order Cingulata; family Chlamyphoridae; genus Cabassous; species Cabassous unicinctus. Next base: position 14,390 of record JAQZBX010021847.1, read on the forward strand.
AAAGACATGGCAAAGGACAGGGTTGAAGTTTTGAGTTGGAGTTCTGATGTTGGAGTCTTGAGCTAGAGCCCCAAGAAGTAAGCATACAGAGGAGCCTGATGGTGAGGAAGGAGAGAAGGCCCTGGGAAAAGAGATGAGCCATTCACCTGATAGTCTACAGCTGGCCTTGTGGAGAAAACAAGCAGCTGAACCTGGAGCGAATCAAGCCCGGGAAAGAGAGGAATCCAGGAAGCCAGACCCCTCACAGAGTTGGGTGAGGGAAGTAACTTATGCTTTATGGCCTGGTAACTAAGATTCTACCCCAAATAAATGCCCTTTTATAAGTGCCAACAGATTTCTGGTAATTTGCATCAGCACCCCTTTGGCTAATACACCATCTGACAAAGGAACAGGCTGTACCAACAGGTAGTGATCGCCCCATCCCCAGAAGTAAACAAGCAGAGTATGCATGACAATTCCTGAGGATGCTAGAGGGAGGATGACCAGTACAGGCTGCTGAGATTCTAGGACTCTGCAGGCCTGCCCCATTCATCACTGGGTGCCATGAGGGGTCGGGCCGAGCCCTGCCTGTGTGGAGGTCAGAATCCCTGTGTGCCGCCAGCCAGCTGAGCCACACGGCTGGCCTCGGCCAGCCTCCATCCCTCAGGAAGCTGTCCTAGGCAGGCTGCTTCAGTTTGGGAGGCGGAAGCCACGGAGTCGAGGCTCCAGAAGTTCCAAAACCACGGAGGGGATGAGATGGGAGAGATGGATTTCTTCTCCCCCCAGAATGCTGAAATTTAGGTGGGGGCTGGAAGGGGGGATTTGATGTTAGAAGGAGGTAAACTAAGAAAAAATTAAGGAAGCTTCACTTCATGTGATAGAAAATGCACTGGGAGAATTTATTTTCCCAAGATGCAGCTACTGAGGGTTTAGATTAGTGTTTTCTCAAAATTTAGCCCAAGGAGCAGAATCACAGGAGGACTTGCTAAACAGGCAGACTCGGGCCCACCCAGACTTTCTGGGAAATCTTCTGCAGAGGAGAATTTGAGAATCACTGGTTCAGACATATTCACAGGTGTCACACCTGAATCATCATTAAAAAATGCAAGTGTAAAAAAAAAATGCAAGTGGGAGTGATCTGCTGTCCCTGCCCCCAACAGTTTTGGGTCCTCGTGTATTGGAATGTACAACCACCTGCAGGGGCCTTTCTCTCCTGTCCCCTGACCCACAGGGCCTTCCCTTCCAAGGCACTCAGCCCTAGGGAGCAGGGTCCCCTGCCCTGCCCACCCCAGCCGAGTGCACTCACGGGGGATAGTCACAGCTCCGGCTCCGGGATCGCACCCCGCCCCCACACGACCGCGAACATGATCCAAACTTGGTCCAGGAACTCCAGCCTCCATCCTGGCCGTAAGTCTGCTCCAGAGACTTCCAGATGCAGTGACCTTTGAAGCACCACTGGGATGGAGCAGAAGGTGTGGAATCACCCTATGGCCACTGCCGCCTAGAGTGTCACGGAGGGTGTCCAACCCGGTGGGCACACGTCAAGACTAGTGGGCACTAGGGGTGAGTCCAAAGAAAGGGGACTTGGAAGAGGGATAAGCAATCTTTGCTATGAGAGGTTAGAAGCAGAAGCTCTGGGTCAGACAGAATTCCAGCTCTACCATGAACTGTGTCCTTAGGCAAATGGCTGAACCTCTCTGAGCCTATTCTTCAACTGTAAAGTATGGATAATAACATCTGCCCATAGGGATGTTGGCTCAGTATCTCAGTGTCCCCTTGCAGAGGCCACCAGCAGGCATGTCCCTGGGAAACAAGTCAGCCGCAGGGAAGGCTGTCCCCGCAGTGGAGGGAGCATGCACTCTGGGGTGAGAGGCCGGCTTTGAATCCCAGCTCGGCCATTGCTCAGCTGGGTGTGGCTTTGGTGGAACTTCCTTCACCTTGCTGAGCCTCTTTTACTCACCTGGGAGAGTTCCAAGTCCTGGGGCAATAACACCTACATCGGACTCAGCATGGGGCCAGGCACAAAGGAGGCCTGGACCCAAGGAAACTCCCTGCCCTTCTCCTGCAGGGCAGGAAAGACAGGAGAGAAAGACAGCAAAGCTCTCTGAGTCTTTTCCAGGAGCATAACTCGGTGGTTCTCAACCTTAGACTCACTGGGGGAGCTTTTAAAACTCTGAATGCCTGGGCTTCATCCTAAACCAATTTAGGCAGAATTTCTAGGGGTAGGGATTTTTCTAAAAGCTTTATAATAAGGTAAAATTTGCATACCATGAAATTCATTTAAGTGTACAATTCCATGATTTTTTGGTAAATTTGCAGAGTTGTGCAACCATCACCACAATCCAATTTTAGAACATTTCCATCACCCAAAAAGATCCCTTGTACCCATTTGTCGTCATTCCCTGTTCAAGGGGTGGGGATTTTCAAAATTCCCTAGATGATTCCAATGCACAGCCAAAATTGAGATCCTCTGATTAACTGTCACATGAAATTGTGACTGGAGAGGGCCTGGAACTTTGAAAATATCTGGGAAAACTTAAGAAGCGGAAACACCTAGAGCAGGTGTAACCAGATGTTTGGCTGTGGCCTGTTAGGTTTGGAGCCCACTGGCCTGGACAGGACCATGCGGAAGCCCCATCCTCTCACCAAGGGCCCAACCCGAGTCTGCTCAACAAGGCAGGCACGAGTGGGACGAGGGCAGAGGGCAGGCTAGTGGGGACGGGAGAAACTGAAGTCCCGGAGGCTGGGCTCGCAGCTGACATGGAATAATCACCACCCTTCTCCCAACATCTTTCTTAAGAGTTGACACAATTCAGTGACTTCAGAACAACTCTGAGAGGTGGGGAGAAGGCTTGGTCAGGGGTGGAGGTGAGGCTGGAGATGTTCATTGAGTGGCCCAAGGTCATCACACAGTGATCAAGGGCAGGGTCAGCAAATGAGCAGAGGCGATGGATGAACCTGGAGGACATTCTGTTGAGTGAAGCAAGCCTGACAAAAAACAAATATTGTATGATTGCGCTACCGTGAACGAAATATATTGTGTAATCCCATGGAGTTGATAACTTGAATATGGGTCACCAGAGAATAGAAAGAGTTTAGAGAATGAAAGGTTGAGGGTTAACTTGTGCAGAATTCATAAAAAGTTTGTGTTAATCTTTGGAAATGAATAAAAAAGATGAAAGCCCAACATAATGTCTGTAACTAGCACTACTATTATGTGGGTATGACAGTGGTTTAAAGGGAAAGTCTAAGGTCATGCATATTACTAAAAGGAAAGCTAAAAATGTAACATGGGACTGTATAGCATAGTGAAACCACATGTGAAATATGAATATGGTTAAATTGCACATAAAAGACCATTTTTCTTTGAAGCTGAACAAATGTATGATAATACTACAAAATGTTAATATCAGACAAAAAAAAAAAAACCATTATGCTAAGTGAAAGAAACCAGATACAAAGTACTACATATTGTATGATTCCATTTATATAAAATGTCAATATAAATTGATTTATAAAGATGCAATTAGATTAGTGGTTATGTAGGGCTGGGGAAGGACTGCTAAGGGGAGTGGAGTTTTTCTTTTTGGAGTATTGAAACTGTTCTAAAAGTTTTTGTAGTGATGAATGTACAACATTGTGATTATACTAAAAGCCATTGATTATATACTTTGGATAGATCATATGGGATGTGAATATATCTCAATAAAACTGCTTAATAAATAAATAGCTGTGCAAGAATCGCCAGGAATAGCAGCTATGTACAGCAGGGGGAGCATAGATTGAGAGGTGAAGAATTTTCTTGTTTGTCTGTTTTTTGTTTATTATTATTATTGTTGTTGAAATAATGAAAATGCTCTAATATTGATTGAAGTGATGAATGCACAATTATGCAATTATACTAAATACCATTGATTGTACACTTTGGATGAGTTGTATGCTTTATTAATATGTATCAATAAAACTGATTTGTTTAAAAAAAAAAAAAAAAGAGCAGAAGAGGGTTTCAGACCCCAGCTCAGGGGACCACGAGGCCCCCCTGGCAAATGCGGCACTCACGCATGCGTAAGACAGCAAACACCTAGCAGGAAATACATGAAAAGACAGATTTGGTGGTGATGGGAGTGGGAACATGTGTATGGAAGAAACAGAGACAACATGAGAAGGGGGGACAGGCAGGACACCTGGAGTCTTCCCTTCATCCCCTCTCGCTATTCACTCCCTGTGTGACCTCAGACAAGTTCCTTAACCTCTCTGGGCCTCATTCTCCTCATCTGTAAAATGGGAGTCAGTCCTCTGCCAGTTGGGCTATGAGATCATATCAAACTGTGCAAATTGTAGAGACAAATGGGGGCGGGGTATGGGAGAGAAGAAGGGGTGTGTGTGAGTTCGTGGGACCCCTCCATGCTTATCCACCTGCACGTGGCTGGCTCCTGTCCTGTAGCAGCCCCTCCCCCCACATCCACACCCACAGCTGGTGGGGAGGCAGGGAGGGGGTGGATCTTCTGCACCCCGGGAGGGTCACTCCCTGCAGACCCCGGCCCCACCTGTACCTTGCCGGGCGCACACTCGGTCCCGTCCAGCGGGGGCCCCTTCTTGGTCTTGCAGAAGTACGGGTTGTCAGGGTGGCTGCACCACAGCTGCTTGCAGGGTTCATGGGTCCTGAACTGCGTGTCAAGGGGACCCAGGGTCACTGGCTGGGCTGGCTTTCCAGCTCTGGCCAGGTTTCCCTGGGGCAAAAGGCCATGACAGGGAGAGTGGAAGGTGTGAAGGATACAAGGAAGGCAGGAGGGGACATCCAGCCAGAGCCCCCCACACCCTCAACCCTCAGGTTCAAATCTCAAGTGCCAATGACCTCCGGGGACCCCCTCCTCTCTCCAACAGGGCACAATCCAAAACCCCCTTGTCTCCCTACCATCATGCCACTCTGTCACTGGCCTGGGACCAGGGCTTGAAGCTCTGGGGAGGCTGGGCCCACCCAGGCCTCCTGAACTCTGTATAGTGGGGTTCACTGAGGGGCTGCTGGTCTCCAGCCCAGCCCCCTGAGCACCCACACAAGGGCTGAGAACCCCATCTCCCTGTCACTTTGACACCCAGCAATGTCAGAGGTTGGTGATACATGGGTCAGACTGTCCGGGCAAGTCCCAATATCCTTAAATGTTCTCTCCCCTCATCCTCTGCCAGCCATGCAAACGTCCTACAAACACCAGCATTTGGGCAATTAAATCCCAGTCTGTCTCTCCAGCCAGAAGCAGTGCTTTGTCAGATCATGTGCTCCAGTGTGTCCTAGACAGAGGGGGAAGGTGCCATACACAGGGGCCCCTCACGGTACCATTCAGAGCCTCAGGGTCCCACGGAGGTCAGGCGGGAGCCCGCATGCCTGGGGCAGGGCTGGGAGTCACCGAGACCTGAGCTGTGCCCCTTCTCTGAGCCTCAGCCTGGGCCCCCGTTAGCAGCTGTTGAGTTCTCTCCCGGGTGGCTTAGCCAGGCCCCGAGCCCAGCCTCTCCCCCTGGGCTGGTCTGCAGGGCAGGGACAGGGTTATGCTCCCTTGTAGCTATCTTTTCAGGCATGAAGGGGTGGGGTGGCAGGGAGCATGGAGTTGACCCCCAGAAATGAAGTGATAAGGGGGTACAGGAGAATTTCACTAGGCTGGAGAGTTAGCCCCAAACGTCCAAAGCCCTGAAGAGCAGGTGGTGGGAACTATTCCTCCACCAGGCCAGAGCCCACCACCTGCTCTGACAGCAGGCAGCCTTGCAAATAAGCTCCCCAGGTTACCAGCCCAGCCCAGATCCCACCAGCCGCCCTCCTACTCTGTTCTCTTCTGTTCCCACCTTTCCCAGGGCAAAAGCATTCTCAGGCCACTGCTTACCCCCATGCCCCACAGGTGTGAATGGGCAGGGGCTGGGCCCTGCCTCTCCCCCCACCCCCCAGTGCCTAGCACTGAGCCTGTGAGCCCATCACCAGGCTGACAGGCTGGTGGGAGGAAGGTGCTCTATGAATGGCCAGCGTGGTCACCCGGGTGCCCCTGGCCTGGCAGAGACCAGGTGGGGACTCACCGCTGAGCAGGTCTGGTACCCACTGCCGAAGTCAAAGCGGCATTGCTCGTCCATTGAGTAGTCAATCCCAGGCAGCTCGGGGGGGCGGGGCCAGGTGGGCTCAAAGGGGTCATCGAGGAGGCAGTCATAGGAGCTGCCAGCAGAGAGGAGGGAGGTGAGCCAGGCTGAGGCAGGAATCCTCGAGCTTTCTTTGCCCAGGGATGTGGGATTTTTAACTAGCAAGGAAGTTCTGGAAGAATGCACATCCACTGGCCAGATGAGCTGCCTCCTCCAGGGAGGATGGGCTGCCCCGAGCATCTCATTCCCACTGGACCTCTCTTCAACCAGTGACTGTTTCGGGGTGGGGGGTGCTCTCCATTTATAGCCAGGGGCACCCAGGACTGGGGTTAAGAGCTCAGCTTATAGCTGACTTGGCAGGTCAGCTTTGCCCATGGTAGAGGGTCATGCTATGGCCAAGCTTAAGGGTTGAGTCATGGACAATTTGAGAAAAGTTAACCCACCATGCAGGATGCCACCGGGCAGGCTGGCCTTGGCCAGCTGCTCGTGAGGTCAGTGACATGCCCCCACCTGCCCCCTGCCCAAATTCACTCTCACTCCATGCTTAGGCCTGAGTCTAAAACTTGTCCTGGACCTCAACCTCTCTGGAGACCCCAGGTGCTGACCAGCAAAGCCAGGAAATAAAATTCTGCTGCTGGAGTCAAGGCCAGAGAGGTGGGGGCAGCACCCTTCTCCAGGGCCTTGGGGAGACAGTGGCTCCTAATCTTCAGTGGGCACAAGCATCACCTGCAGTGCTTGGTGAATCCAGATTCCCAGCTCGTATCCTGCCACAGATCCTGGCTTAGTCATCTTGGGTGGGGCCAGGGGCTCTGAGTTTTTAATAATTCTCTGCAAGAGCTCACATGAGTATGCCTTGCAACATTGGGCTCACCCACCTGTGAGGCTATTGGGGGTGTTTTAGGCCAGGTGGGGGGAGCGAGAAGAACCAAGTCATTGGGGGTAGGGTGGAAATGACTTGGGGGAGGCAGCCAGCTAAGTGACCTCTGCCTGGAGGGGTAGGCTGCATCCTTCCCACCCCTGAACTTCCACCTACGGGAGGTAGCGGCTCAGCTCCAGCCTGCTGCAACGGGACCAGTGGAAGCGGTGGAAGGCTGCCTGCACCAGGGGTGCCATGACGCTGCCCAGGCTGGTCTCGTCTGCACAGCCGTTCCCCTGGCCGTCGTGCTCCATACCAAGCCTAGAAGGGAAGGGCGAAAACAGTCACATCCTGGGCACGGGCCCCTGGGGAGACAGGCAGGCGGGCCAGTGGTGGGAGACCCTGCCCTGACCAGCAGCTCAGCAGGCCCACTCAAGCTCCTGGACAGCCCCTGCCTGCTGCGCCCTGTGGGCTGAGCGCCTACAGCAGGGCCACCTGTTCCATCATTTGGCGCCTCTTGCATGCTGTCCTCCCACTAGACCAAAGGTCTTTGATGGCCAGAACTGGGTTGTGTCCATTCCCATCCAACATCACTCACTGAACAGCTCTGTGCAGCCCTGGAGGCTTCCCCAGGGCCCCACTCCTATACCACGGTGACACTGACAATTTTGCTCTTTATACTCAGTATTGAATGCCAAAGCCCCAAGGTTCTAAAATCTTACATACTCCCAGGTGGCTGCAGCTGGCCTCAGACAGACAAATGGGCCTCTAAGTCTGGCTGTCTCTCCACCGGGACAAGAGTGGATGCCCTTCCCCCCAGGACAGAAGGACAAACTTCTGGCACCAGAACACATGGCATCATCAGCTCCCACGGCAGGAAGGGGCCTAGAGGGTCCCCTGGGGTCAGCCTCCACGTCCCTGAGGAGGAAACCGGGGTCCCAGGAGGAGGCACCCGCCACCTGCATGGGGAAGGGCAGTGCTGGTAGGGGGGCGGCAGACCCACCCTCCATCCCACTCCTTCCTTTTCCCAGTCTCCTTCTGTCTCCAGAGAACAGCCCTCACCTGGGCGGGGGGTGTCCGCGAGCTGGGGAAGTATGTCCCTCAGCTCTGCCCTGTGCCCAGACGGACGCTCGGATGGACGAGGCCCAGCAGCACAGCTGTGGCCCATAAGCACCACTGCCCCACACGCCGTGGTGGAATTTGTTGAATGAATGACTGACTGTGCTATAAACAAAGTCCAAGCCCGAGGGCCAGGCGAGCCATCCCTTGCCTGGCCCTCTGCCTAGGCTCTAAGTGTATGTTTGTGATGGGTGCAGGCCAGCTCTCTGGGGTGCACTGAGCGCCAGCATGGGCTGGAATGGGCCTCGAGGTGTGGACAGGGTGAAGGGATAGAGACCACCCAGAGAGAGCAGACAGCAGCTGTGATGACGGTTCTGCCATGGCCCTGCGCCCCCATGGCCCTGGCATTTGGCGGTTGGGTGGGCCCCAGGCAGGCCCAGAACTGCCATCCGTGGACCGTTGGCTGCTCCCACTCAGGGCAGTGCTCAGGGCAGGGTCCCCCTCAAGGGGCAGCTCCAGACACTGCACCCCAGCCGCAGGCCAGACCCCTTGGCATGTCCCAGGATGCAGGAACCAGGGCCTGCTCTGCAGCAAACACCCCTCCCCCAGAGCTCCTCAGAGCTCCATCACAGCCCAAAGTTACAGAGCCGCCAGCCCCGCCTACCCTCCTGGTGCCACTTACACGTGGCCTGTCTCGTGGGCCACCACGAAGGCCGAGGAAAAGCCATCTTCATGGTTGAGGGCACAGCTTCTCAGGGGGTGGCACATGCCAGTGACGGGTGCGTATCCTGCCGGAGGAGAGGGAGAGAGACCATGGGCAGGTAAGGTGGGGCACACTGGAAGTGTGTACCCTTGAGAGCCACCGCAGGGACACCCTGAGCCTGGTCACTGCCCGAGGGCCGCTGGAGGAAGAAGCGTGCTTGCAAAGTGCCACCTGCAGTAGCGCGAGTCGGGGCCAAGCTGCACCCCACATCCTAAAGCTTTATGGCTTCCCTCTTGGCCTGCAGCAGCTGGGAGCCTAAACAAGGCAGTGGGATTTCCAGACACGACCCGAGGCTGCACACACTCGACTGCCAGCCCCATCCCTCCAGCCAGCCAGACACTCAGTCAGTCAACAAACAGGCTCCAACCATTTCCTTTGCGGTGACACTGTTAGACACTGTGGGGAAAACAGTGAGGAATCATCTCCAAGCCCCCCACCCCACCCACAACACGCCTGACACTTAAGGAGCACATGGCTTAGCGGGGAGGTGAGGTGTGGGCCTCATGGCTGGAATCCGAGGAGGCAAGTAGGGTGTGCAGGAGTGATTTGGAGGAAGGGGATGACTTCAGCTGGAGGGATGAAGGGGACCAAGGAATGACTTATGGGGGGCACCGGAGCCTTGAAGGACAGGTAGAGGAGAGCGTGGCCAAGTGCAGACACGGGTGGGGCAGGGGCTTCGGGGGAGCTGGGGACAGCGCAGCGGGCTGGGCTGGGTGGCAACAGCAGCAGCCGGCAGTGCCAAGAGGCCTGCTTTCAAGACTGACCCAGGCCCGACTACGGGCTGGGGGAGCAGACCGGGCCGGAGCAGGTCCCACCATCCCCACCAGGTGGGACTTTGCAAGCACGCGTCTTCCTCCAGGGACCCTCGGGCAGTGACCAGGTGGGGTGATGGTCCAGAGTGCTCCCTGCTCGAGCGGCCTGCTGGGCCTGCAGGACCTGACAGCTATTTGCTGTCTTCAGAGTTGCTGAAATATTCCTTCATTTGAGATGGTTTGGGGAGTATAATGATGAGGATGTTGTGGGGAGGGGGTTTCTGGGGCCCCTATTGTACTGGGGGTCTGGGATTTGCTGTATGTGTGACAAAAGGGCCCGCATGTGCCTCTGTGTGTGTGTATAAACCCACATTTAAACAAGAAGCCTTTTGGGGAGTGGCATGGCTGACGGACTCACTCCAGCGTCAAAGCAGAAAAAAACAGGAAGCCCTCGGTTTAGAAGAGGGGTTCTTAACCAGGGGTCCACGAGCTTGAACTGAAATTCAAAAAAGCATTATTCATGTGGGGACGTGTTGGTGCCGGTATG
>JAQZBX010021848.1:7033-32079 GCA_029593785.1 Cabassous unicinctus
TGTGACTCTATGGGACAGCCACTCTATGCTCTTGTTCCTCTTCTCTATTCTTCAGTAGGCCGCCTCTTCTCGGAGTGGCATGGGCCAATCAGGGCTACTTCTACTGGTTTGTGCGTGTGATGACAAATGTGAGCCATACTGGTCACCCAAAGCGATATTTTTGTCCCATGAAAAGAAACTGGAGGGCTGCTTGTTTGGGAATATAGGAAACCAGGGTTTTATCTGATAATTTATTGGCCAATTTTCCATTGTAAAATGGGGTAGAAATATTGGCTTTAATCTCCATTCTGTGACGAGGTGGTGACTTCCCTCCTTTTAAACACGTTCTGTTATAGAAAGCAATCTCATACTGTTTGCATAGTAGCTATGACTGCTGCAACAATCATGAACAATAATCCAAAGACAATATTAGCATATGTCTAAGAAATGGAAGCCCTGCTAATGTTCTGGAACATTCTTCTCTTTGCTTTCATTTAAGATTCCAGTTTTCTTTTGTTGTTCCTAGTCTCACAAACCCATGGTCACTGTCCCTATTTGTACACAGAATGGCTTGTGACATCGTTGCTTTTAGTAAACCCAATTCAAAAGCTCAGCGGAGAGTGTCCTAGCACGGAGCTTCTCAAGCCTTACTGTTGCCTGTGAATCATGCTGAAATTTTGTTAAAATGCAGATTCTGATTCTTTGGGTCGGGGGTTGGGGCTGGTGATGCTGATCTGAGGACCACCTTTTTTTTTAAAGGAGGTACCGAGGATTGAACCTGGGACCTTGTACATGCGAAGCAGGCGCTCAACCACCAAGCTACACCTGCTCCCTGAGGACCATCTTTTGTAAAGTAAGGCTCTAACTAAATTACTATATTCGTGTCACAGAATGGTGCTGTGACTGGGCTGTGGGGGCAACGATGGAACTATGTACCTGTCTGACCTTCACGGGAGCCGGATGTCGTCAGGAATAAAATAGGTGAAGTGGCTGAGGCTACTGCAGAAAGGGCCCTAAGGATAAATGCGGTGCTCCTGATTTACCTTCCAAACGATGTGGTTTTGTGTTGCCTTACTAGTTAGAAATTTTTAAAAAAGCTGCAGAGAAAAGGAAGCAGGGCCGGGGGCCCTTAAACTATAGCAGATGCAGTGGCAATATGGATCACCCAAGGCCCGTGAGGGGAAAGGATGGGACTTGGGCAGGTCAGCTGGCCCAGGGCACACCACGCACACTCCCTGCCCGAGCCATGCCTGATGTGGGGCCTGAAAGCCACGATGCATCCTCAGGAAACCCGTGCCAGGAGGCCTCAGGGGGCTCCTAGGTAAGCATTGGGATCCAAGCAACTTGGGATAGGACATTCTGCCCTGACGACTCTGACACCCTCCCCTTCCCTCAGGAGGACTCAAGTGCTTAGAGAAGTGGCCTAGACAGGACCTTCAACCCAATGACCCCCAGCTGGAGTGCCTTCCTCCACCCCAGATTATCCTGGTTCCCCAAATTACTAATAAAAGCAAACCCAGATACAGAATTCTCCATCTTAAGTGCTTCACCTGTCTTATCTCATTTAATCCTCACAAGTCTATGAAGTAGCTTCCATTTAAATCCATATTTTCAAGATGAGTAAGCAAGCCCAAAGAGGTTAAGTAGTTTGTTCAAGCCACCCACTAATTGGCAGAGTCAGAATTTAAATCCAAATTCTGTGTAACAGGACTGTGCTCTACACTGCCGCCCCCGCTGCCAGGGCAGAGTTTTTTAAATTGGAGGCCAGGCACCTGACCCGCCGCAGTGCAAGAAAAGCAAATTACCCCGCCTACCGCAGATCGGAATCTGGGAGTTGGAGCCAGGAATCTGTGGTTTTCAAGCTCTCCAGGTGATTCCTCTGCATCAGAGGCAATCCTGGTATAAACTTATTTCTCAGACAAACCAAAGTCATAGCACAAGTGTAACCTGAAGAATAAACTTCAAGGCCTCCACGATGCCCTGGGAGGCAGCTTGGGGTACTAGAAAGAGAACAGGCGTGGGCTCAAAACCCAGCTCTAGCAGTGGTTACCAACTGGAAACTTTGGGCAAAGAACTTCTCCGAGCCTCATTTTCCTCATCTGGAGAATGGGAATATCATATCTACCTTATAGAGTTCATGTGAGGGCCAAGTTAGATAATCATATAAGGTGCTATGCTCTATATCTGGCACCTGTCAACGGCAGCCCCAGTAATTCCTCAGAGCTCCCCAATTTTCTAAAATCCATGTCCCTTCTTATCATGCTTTACAAAGGTATGACTCCTAAATTCCTTAACTGCCAAAGGAAGAGAATAATTTTCAAAAAGAATAGGGAAGCTATACTTTTGGAAACTGGAGTGGTGAGCTATCTAACAATGCCTAAAGGCACTGCCCTAAACACCCACTTGAGGCACCAGAAGTTCCCACCCTAAATTGAGGGGAGGGGGAGGCTGCTCACTGGACAACTGAGGAAATTCACTTTTAGACAACACCCCTATTACAGGCTGTTTGTTACCTGTGGCATTTCTTTAAAAACATGCCCCTACCACATACTGCAAGGGTGGCACAGGGATAATGGTGGTGAAATATCAGCTCTGGGCCCAGATTGAATTCTGCAATGAACAATCTCAGTCCTTTCAATCTCCAGCCATTACGAAACCTTGGAGGAAACAGTTCTTGGTCACCACTGAGACTGGGGCATCCCAATCAGAGGCCAGCAGATTTAGGACACAGGCAAAGAAAAGGACCCAGAATGGGATAGGGTGGGGGAATAAAGAAAGGATGTGAGGGAGGGCCAGCCTCGGGGGACACTCGAGTCATCTAAGGTCAATGCTGCCCTAAGTCACCAATGCAGCTGCTTTACAATCACAAGTGGGAAAAAGTAGAATTTAAAGGATTTTTTAAAAGATAAAGGGAAAAATGTAATGCTACCTTCATTATATAAATTAAAATCCCACTGGGACTTGTTAATCATCACTGTTGATATCTGTACGGAAAAATTTCAATGAAAGGGTGTAGGAGGCAGAATGAAAACCTGAGCAGACCTCATTTTTTCATTTTTCCCTTCAGAGTTTGGAGACCTCTGCAAAGATACCCTGTTTGCTACAGGACCACTTGTTTTCTGGTCCTTTTAGATTCTGGCCCAGAAAAAGACGCAAAAAATGAGATCTTATGTACCTTAACTCTGGCACTGTTCAAGTTATTTGCTCTTTCAAATTTTAAAAAAAGCTAATTATAAAATTCAGATAAGAATGAGGAAGAAAATAAAAATTACCCACAATCACCACACCATTTCAGCTTAAAAATATAAGTATAGAGGTGCATATTTTTACAAAATGTGATCACATTGAGCACTCTGTTTTTAAACTCTGATTTTTCCACTTAACCTATTATGAACATTTCTCCACAATATGAAATATGCTTTAAAAACAGTTATTCTAGAGATTGCTTAGTATTTTAATACACTGTAATTAAACAAGGCCCTACTGTTTGGTATTCAGATTGCTTGCACTTTTTTGCTCTTATAGCTAATTCTGCAGTGAACATCATCTGTATAAATTCTTGAGCACATTTCTATTTATTTTCTTATGATAATTCCTAGAAGTAGAGTTTTTGGTTCAGGGCCCTTGATACATGTAATCAAATGCCCTGCAGAAAGGTAGCCTCAATTTCTACATTCACCAGCTTGGTAGAGAAGGTTTTCCTTCTTTCTTCACCAGCACTGGGTATTATTAATTTCTAAACATTTGCCATTTTGATAAGTGAAAAATACTGATTGTTATAATTTTTGTTTACTAGTGAGGTTGAACATGCTTCCATATCAAATTGGCCATTTGAATTTCTCTTGCAAATTGCCTATTCATGTCCTCTGTATCCATTATTCAATCAGCACATTTTCTTTTTCTCAGTCTGCAAAAACTTCTTATAAAAATAATACTAATATTTTAAAGCCAGAAGTTGAAAATTAAAATTGTTTCTTAAGACTTAAAACTCTGAAATAGTTAATATATCAAGCACTAACAAGTGTTTTGGGGAGGGGGAGAGAGAAAGGGGGTGTGTGAAGTGAAGGTTAAATCAGACAAAAATCTTTGTCACCAAATCCGAACCTGGAATTCTCTTTTTAAAACATCTCCCCCTTTAAAACAACAGGAATGATAACAAAACACCAGACAAATAACAAAATGACAGGGGGGCATCTCAGGTTGAGTCCTGTACCTATGCTAGGCTCCCACACCTTCCTGGCCAATCTGCTGTAGGTCACCTGAGGGGAAAGGGAGTCCACGTGGGCACTGTCAAATGCCAGCGTCCACAGGAAGAGCAGGGCATTTTGCAGAAGTTCTCATTTGGATTAGAGCCTGAATTCTGAGCTCCTCTGGGCCACTTGGAGTGAGCTGAGTAATCACAAGAAACCACAAAAATGGGATCCACCCACACCCCCAGGGGGGACAGGACTGAGGAAGATTTAAGGAAACTTCAACACTGTTTGCCTTTGCTCTACTCACTGTTCCAAAGAAGCAGGAGCACATCCGCCTTTCGGTGTGGCTGCCTGAGGGCTCCCCAAACAGGTGGGGCACAGAAGGTGCAAGCTCTGAAATCCCGGCATGGACAGCAAATGGAGATTCGAATCCTCTCCCAGGCAAGAGAACACGTCTTCACCAACAGTTTGCATCGCAGCACCTGATGGCAGCAGCAGGTAATGTGGCCACACCGGGTTGGGAGGATGGAGGATGACGACAGATGAGAGGCATGTAACCACCTTCCCCTTTGGGCGAGTCCGAGGTTACTAATTACAGGTCAGGTATTCAGGTCAGATGCTTAACCATTCAGTCAGGCTCTGGGTCTGCCAAGGCACGTGCCCAGGCTAAGACTGTTCAAAATAGAACAGGAATTCCAAAACAGAACAAAAGCCCAGAGCAAGCTGCAACACACAAGTGCAAGTTGGGGAGAGAGTATTCACCAGATGGGAAGGGCCTCTGAGTGCAGAAAAGAAGCACCTGCTCCAGGTACATGAAGACCTCACCAACAGGTGAGCAACGGAAGTCAGGTATCCAGTTACCTGGTGCATTCCCATATTACATCCAGAATCCAAGACAAGAGAGACTAGGAAACGGACCAGTTTACAATCGTTACCAGGTTACCACTGCCCACTAGAATAGAGAGATTTTTCTTTTCTTTTGTAATCAGTAGGTGAATGAGAGATGAGTGAAGGGGAGCAAACGAAGGAGAAAAAGGAATAGATGGGAGAGATGAATATTCGCTAGTTTTGCCTGTTTGACATCCATTCCCTCTTCTCTTCCAGTAATGGCACCTTCTTTTCCTTTGGGACATACCCTTCTCCCACTCTCAGGGGATGCGGCTCTCATGGGCTTGGAAGGCTCATTAAGTCCTGTCAAGGGAACTGAATATTGATAAAAATCAGTATCCCGGACATTTGTGCAAAGCCTTGTAAGTTAAAGAACTTTCAAATACAAACTAACTCCCTGGCCTTTGGGTCTTTCTGACTGCCTAAACTGAGGCAGAACCTCATTCCTTGGGTTAGGAACCCAAGACCACTGTTGGGCTGTTTTCCATATCTGCCTCCCCCCTGGGAGGTACTCCAGGCCTCCTGGGGCGCCCCCTTTGGTCCACTCAAGCCGGTGCAGCAGCAAGACCAGCTGGCCTCAGGAAGGAGGACAAGGCCTAGCAATGATTGATTAGGCTTTGCGTGAATCTGATACCTATTGAAGTAGGGACTGTACTGGAGCCCAAGGTGGAGACCTCAAGTTTAGGATTTGGCAGTCCCACCGACAGAGGACAGACTAAGACCCACCACATACAGAAAAAGCAGTGGCAAAAGGAGTGAGCATTCCTTCTCAAGTACATTTTCCTTTTCAGTGAGCCATAGGGAGCAGAAAGGCCCACTGAGAAAGGCCTGGCTAAGACTGCATGTCCACAGAGCCTGGGAAGGAGGCCTCTCATCAGCCATGACTCCAGCTTCAGATTCTGCTTAAACCCAGGGTGCTGTAAGTCCTTAAAGGTCTACTGACCCTCTAGCCACCAAAGCCAGAAGAACTTTGGGGTCATGGGCTGGTCACCTGGAATCTGCTTTTTTTCCTTCTTCTTTAAGTAGCCTGAATACTGACGAGGAAGCCTGAAATCTTGACTTTGGTGCAGCCCTTAGACCATGGTTCACCTCTCTGGGCAGTTTTCCTTGATGTATAGGTGGTTAATTCATTAATACCCACAGAGTGTAGATTTGAACGGGCACGGTAAACACGGGCTCCTTCCTAGTTTAGTGTCCAGGCACCTTCTCTTTACCTCAAAGGAGGTGATGTCTTTTGGGCATCCACTGGAAAATCCCAGGGTGCTCTATCTGTCTAGCCAAGCCAAACCAAACCTTGGTAAGCCCTGATGAGGCTCCTGAGGGCAGCCCTGCCTCTTTCTACTCAGGCAAAGCCACTTGTTTCACTTCCTTTCGGTAGCCTTTTCATTCTCCTCAGACCTCAGGCTTCAGGAAGTTTTCCTCAGCTTCCCGCAAATGCGTTCCCTGCCCTTCCTCTGACCCCACATCAAATTCTAGTGAGGAGTCCCCTGTCCAAGCAGACACAACCCCAACAACCCCAACACGTAATGCTGCCACCAGTGGGTATGGAATGACAGCACCAGAGCTGGTGGCTTCACTCTGTATTCACCTGGGAAGCTGGGTGCCCCCACCGTGCCCCCTCACCTGCTGGTGGGCAGTCAGCTGGCATGAGGGAGAGAGGACACAAACTAGAGAGCCATAGGGTGATGGCCAGGCAGTCAGCCCAATTCTCTGCCTCAGTTGATCCCATCATGGCCTCCAGCTTCCTGTGAGAGGAGGGGGAGGAGCTGAAGACCTGACCCAAATAAGTGCACAGTGGTGGGCGGGGGACAACAGGGTGCTGAAGTGAGCTGTTGAGGTGATTCCTGGATCACTTGGCTCAGCCAGCTTTGAAGCAGCTCATCATTAATACCTTATGCTGAAGTCACCAGAATGGTCTCTGTAGGCCAGCTGGGGAGCAGCTATACTTTCTCCTGTGCATCCTGCTCTCTCTCACATAATGCATCTATCACAGCCACTCCTGGAGGCCTGATGATGTGGGAAGGTGGTCTTGTCCCAGGGCTCTGGGTGGGGGGCAGCAGGGACAGGACATTAACTGGCCTTGGCCTCGGTGTCACTCCTTTGTGACCTCACTTTGCTAAAAATTGTGAACATCCTAGACCAGAAGGCAGAACCATCCCAGAGGAAAACTTGGAAGAACTCCCAGGGGCTGGCCTGGCTACTCCAGCCTCAGCTGCTCTGCTTAGCCGGACACAGCCCATGAGTTGTTTTCCCTTTTCCCGTCTCCTCATGTTGAGACAATATGGCTGGCCCGTGGCCTTCCTGTGACTGTCCCACTCAGACCCAGCTCTGTCTATTGCATTTTTGGGGGAAGGGGGAAATTTCACAAGTGAAACTTATTTTTGAGAAACATTTATAATAATGTGATTTGGGTAGGTGAATTGATACTACAATGGGGTTTTTCTCCTAAATCCCTAGCTCAACGCTTCTGTTCTCCTGAAAGGGACTGGTGTTCCCTCTTTTTAAGAGGGATGTGTGTGAGTAGGTGGGTTTAGCAGGTTTGTTTTAATTCTAAAGCGTATCCCAGGTGCATTGTTCACTGGTAGGGAATGATCACACAAGCTCCTCTTTACAGTGCATTTATCTCAGTCACAGACACTACTCTGCCCTCAGATGCTGTGAAGGCAGGGCTGGGACCGTCTCTCTGTGTTACACGCGTGCCTGTGTACACACTCATGTTTAAAGCTGGGTAGAGAGGGGGGTCTATATGAAGAAGATACAGTGTAAATTACATTCAGTTTGCAGGCATTGTGGTTCTAGATCTTGATGCTTTCAGTCTTTGTGTGAAGTGGGGTACATCATTTAATATTGGGGTCTCTGTGGAACGAATGGGTTAAGAGGTAGGCTCAGGGTTAGACAAACCTGACTTTCAATCCTGACTCTGCCACCTACTAGCTGTCTTTGCACAAATTCCTTTTTCTCTGTGTCTCAGTTTCATCATCTATAAATTGGGAATAATGAGAATCTGTTTTGCAAAGTGCTGCTGTGAAGATTAAATAAGTTGACATACACAAGCACTTAGAAAATTTCCTGGCAGGGAGTATGTATTCAATAAATATTTGGGATTATTTTTATTATTCAACAAATAGCAGATGCCATTATTATAAATAAATTGGATGGGAAGTTGGGCTGAATCATATCTCAGGTCTTTTTGCAGCTCTAAAATTCCACAATTTTACTATGTTATGGAAGACTCAATGGATCCTGAATAGGTACCTGTTTTAGTTTGCTAGACTGCTTAAAGCAGATCCCATGAAATGGGTTGACTTTTAACAATGGGAATTTATTAGCTTCAAGCTCAGTTTGGGGGCTGTGAAAATGTCCAAATCAAGGCACCCCAAGATGATGCTTTCTTCCTAAAAGCTGCCGGGGACCCTGGACTCCTCTTTCACATGGCAAGTACATGGGGGCGTCTGCTGGTCTCTCCCTTCCTTTCTGGATTTCGCTGATTTCAGCTTCTTGTTTCCAAGGTGCCTCTTTCTCTCTCTCCCTTCACCCCAGTTATAAAGGACTGTAGTAAGAGGATTAAGACCCACTCTGAACGAGGTGGGTCACACCTTAACTCAAGCAGCCTCTTCAAAAGGTCCTACTTACAATGGATTCATACCCACAGGAATGGATTTACTTTAAGAACATGTTTTTCTGGGGTACATACAGTTTCAAACTACCACAGTACCATTTAAAGGAAAATTCCAGGCAAAGAGAGAGAACCTAGGCTTGGGCAGCCCACCCCTCTCCTGGACCCTGTGTGTGCACTTGTGGCAAAGCGCACGTTTCAGATCGGCACAAACTTGGATGGCACCATGACCCTGTTGCCTCTTTGTTAATGCTGCAGAGCAAGGAAGTCAGACCTGTTTTGTTCTGCCTGTTTGTGGATTCTAGCTCCGCCCTCTCCCACCTCCCCAAGCTGCTGCTCCATTATGCTGGGCTGTTTAGCTGGGCCACTGAGGTCAGAGCTAACAGGCTTCAAGTGTCCACACAGCAGCTGAAATACTCCACTGGCACTTGACTTGGCTGCAAAGCATGAAGGAACAGGAGAAGCGGTGCTTGCCGGAAAGGCCTGATTTTAGAACGCAGAGACATTTCTAGATGTGGTACTGAATCTTTCTTTGATGGAAACAGGATATTTGGGTTTAAAGCCTCCTTTTTCAAGAGGACCAAAGGACAGGGCGAATAAGGTTCAGAATACAGAGTTGAGGAGGGGGAGAGAGAAGGAAAAGAGAGTTTACTGTTTGGCCACTGGTAAAGGAAGGCAAATTGCCTCTGCTCTGATCAAAGCTACAAAACAATAATAAGTGGGAGCAACCAGACCCCCCTCCATCTCTGCACTCCTCTAAAGCCAGTTGGGGCAAAATATAGGATTATTTTGAGAATAAACCTCCAATTAGTGTTCCAATGCAAACTGCTACACAAACCTTTTTAAAAAAAATCAATTTGAATCCTTCCCCCACTTCATCCTCAGAGGGTGTGATCTCTGGCATTGGCACAGTTGACAGGTTGTGTGAGTAGAGCCCTCTTTGTAAGGAGTCTGCTCTTTGAATGTGAAGCACATACCTGGATCTGATTAATCAGAACAGCAGTACTGTGAGCAACTTTAATTTCCATTTCTGATTAAATAGCAGCACAGCAAGTTATTAGCTTTCACACATCCATCCAAACTCCCAATCATCTAAGAAATAATTTCAGGAGCACAAAGAAGGCTGTAAGAGTGAAGCTGGAAATGGTGCAACTCTGGCCTGCAGAAAGATCAGACATACTATTCTTGTTATTTTAGGAAGCTGAGCACATCCCTCAATTCCTCAGATCCTATAGCAGGTGCCTCACCTGCCCCTTAGTATGACCAAACCAAGACTGAGCAGCAGGTGTGAGGGGCTGGCTGGCAGAGCCAGGTGTGAACAAACCCAGGACAGGGGCATGTCGCCTTCACCTCTGTCTCCACAGTGCTGGGCTGCACACCTGGCACCGGCACGCACTCAACCAGATAGGAAATGCAGGTTCAGAAATGCAGTGGAATTTCCAGCCTGCCTGAGTAATGGGGTGACCACCCGGCATCCCAGAGCCCTGTGCCTAGTGGATGATCAAGGCATGCCTTAGCTAATGAATAAACTCAAAAGCTTCCTACCCACTGGGAAGTAGGTGAGAGGCGAGGAAGGATTCTCACCTTGCGTACAACCATCTTGGACCTCTCTGTGCTTACGGCAGCATCATGGGCCCCTATCAAGCAAATAAGGAGTTCCTGCAGATTCATACAATTGCTACTTAGAATCAGTGACTAGCGAGCTGGGTAGACCATTATGCCACACTGCCTCTCTTCTAATAATTTAACTATTAACATTTTAAAAGCACTTGAAATCATCACAGCATGAGGTTCTTTTAAATAACACAGAACGAGTCTTATGCCCTATTCTCTAGAAATAACACAGAATGAGTCTTACCCTTACTATTCTCTAGAGAGAAACATTAAGACAAACTAAAAACTAACAATCTGATCCTCTTCTCTGTCCCACTCAGCCACATAATATAGAATGAGTTTTTTTACCCTCTCAGTTTGATTATACTGGTGGGCAATTTGACAGCAGCTCTTAAAATTAAAATGTGCACTCTGCACAAAAATACCACTCCAATGCAAGGTGTCAATAATAGGGTGGGGTGTGGGAATCCTGTATTTTAAGCATGATTGTGGGGTAAACCCACAACTTCTGTAATAAAAAAATAAAAATAAAAATGTGCATCTCTAAGTTGACTTGCAGACTTTTAGTTTCCTTTTGCTAAAGGTTACCCATACTTCTCCATCTGGAGACATGAAAAGTATGGTTGCTTCAGTGTTAGTTTTCTTGTTTTTATTTCTTTTCTACTTGTTCCTAATCACCTGGTTGCAAGTTAGAAAACTATGATAGGGCGTCTCTTTGTGAAAATGGTTTATTTTGGCCAATGGAGAAAGAGGGCATTGAACAGTCAAACAACACCAGTCTATTTCTTGCCCCACAGAACACCATTCCTATAATACTGTATCTGAAAGAAAATGCTGTGAGAGCTCTGCTCCAAACAGTGAGGATCAGAGCTTTGCACAGGAACGCCCATGAATTTAGACTTTTCATTCTGTTTTATCAGAGTTCATATATGTCCTAGTTCACGAAAAGTAAAAGTCTTTTATATCCTAAGCATTTTAATAAACAAAACTGTAACCAATATGTCCATTCTATGTAATGTTATTCATGAGGCAGACAGCCGTACAGAGATTGGAAAGATCTCCAAGTTGAAGAGTTTAGAGAAAAATCGAGTTGCGGAAGTTATATAAAGTTATGTTAAAATACACCCAACAATACTATAATTTCGGTGTGTAAATATATGTGGATATAAATTCAAGAAAAGAGTGTGGACAGACACATTCCAAACTAACAAGAGTGTTTTCCTCTGGTGGAGGGACTTTGCTTGGAATAGTATTAATGGGTCTTTAACTTGTATTAATGTATTACTTGTGAAATATGAGAGTTATTAAAAAAAGACAAGAAAATGAAAAAAGATGATTTCATCATCTTGCTTCTCACAGTAGCTGTTCTTTGTGAATTTATTATTTAGCCAGGGATAAAATATTAAATTAAAAAGTGTCCCTTTAGATTGCAGGAAGGAATGTAGACTGAGACAAGGAATCTAATTGTATGAAACAACTCACTGAAGGGGATGGCAGTGGGGAAGTTGCTGACCTAAGTCACCTTGGAAACGAATGGGGCCTGCAAGGCTAAAAGCGAGATGACTTCATATACGGCAGTCTCGATAAAGTGGTTTCCCACACTGGTATGGGTTAACTAACAATGCTGACACCTCTATACATGTACACTAGAATTGAATTAAGTAAATGGATGTCAGATGGTGGAAGCCAGGTTTCTTACTGTTGGAGTGGTAATTTACAGATAAGCAAGGGGCGCAGGATGGAATGATCCATGTGGTAATGGATTAGAGCTGGAGACATCAGTATGAACTTATGTCTAACTTAATATAGATACAGATGGATAAATATAGAAATATTTATAGACATGTGGATCTACATGGGCTAACACACACAGATATAGATCCTAGTTCTGTCAGCTGGGAGGGCCTAGAAACAACAACACCCTAGTAGCAATGAGCACACCTGGTATCCAGCTCTTGGTTTCTAATACCATTCTCCAATTAAAGGGACCAGGCTCCCTGGAGAAATAGCTTATTATAGGACTGGGGCAAGAAATATTTAAGAAGAACCTGGACCATCTTATAGTGCAAAAAGCAAAGCAGTGCTCACAACAGCACAAACCAAAACACTTACATTGTTGGGGGTATGTCAAAGGGGTACAGGAGCCAAACGAAAGAGCTCCCAATGACAAATAGTATTGAATTATAACCCAAAGTATAAAATAAATATCCATGAGTCCATTATGGTATGAATAAATGATTGAATAAATTAACAGATTGGGGAGAAGAGAGAAATTATCCTTGCAGAAGAAATCTAAGTAATATATTTACATCTCCACCCTCCAGAAGGGGAGCATAACTCCCAACTCCTTAGGTGTTAGCTGCACATAATGGCTTACTTCCAGATAGTACAGTACAGAAAGGGGGATAAAAAGAGTAACTGCACCGTGGAGAAACTTGACAAACACTACCTCAGCCAGATGATCACGGTCACCATTAATAGTGCTAAGCCATGTTGACAGTATGTACCCTCGATATGATGTGATGAAGATGGCACTTTACCTCTGTGATCTTCCTCTCCAAAACCCATAACCCCAGTCTCATCATGCGAAAAACATCACACACATTTCAACAAAGGGGTATCCTAAAAAATACCTGATCAGTAGTCCTCAAAACTGTCAAGGTCATCAAAAACAAGGAAAGTGTGAGAAACTGTCAGAAACCGTCAGAGCCAAGAGGAGCCTAAAGAGACATGACAAGTAAATATAATGCGGTGTCCTGGATGGAATCTGCAACAGGAAAACTAAGGAAATCTGAATAAACTATGGAGTTTAGTTAATAATATTGTATCAATAACGGTTCAATTATTATAACAAATGTACCATACTAATGTATGATATTAATAATAGGGGAAAACAGGCACAGGATACAAGGGACCTCTCTGTATTATGTCTCGATTCTTCTGTAAATCTAAAAACTGTCCTAGAAAATAAAGTCTATTTAAAAAGTATATGCTTTGTTAGTATGTATTAATAAAACTGATTGTTAAATACAAAAAAAAGTGTCTACTTAATTTCCACATTATCTCCTACTTAAAAAAAAAAAAAAAAAAAAAAAAAAGCTGGGGGTGAGAGGAACAAGCCAACATTTTTTAAAGTACAAATTTCAAATTTACAAAGGTAGATTCTGGAATCTTTTTTTCCTTGAGAGATATTTAGACTAGGAAGCCAATTATTGAGAAGACAGCTGAAATGAATTTGTAGTTTGATTTAGCAGCCTGAGGCAGTTGACCTCTAAGGTCCTTGCAGCCCCCAGTGCTGGCTGCAAGCAGAGTATGCATTTTCCCTGGAAGTGGTCATTTGTAGGTCAAAAACAAACAAATTAGAGCCTCTATTGGTTGGGGGTAGGGTCACCGACCAACCTTCTGTGTAATCCTCAGTCTGCCCCGTGTGCCTCCTGCAGCATCCCGTTAGCAGTTGGTTTAGATGTGGGCAATAGCTGGTGAGATCCAGGGCAGGGAAGGCCTGGGGAGAGGGCATCACTCTTGTGCTCAAAACCCTTTAATCTGTAATTCTCTGCCTTGTTTATCTCCCCCTCCCCAAACCCACCAAGCATGCTCCTGCCTCAGTGCCTTTACACCTGCCGTTTTCTCTGCTTGGAATGCTCTTCCCCTAGAAAACCTCATGACTTGCCCCCACCAATTCCCCACCAATTCTTTTGGGGCTCTGCTCTAATGTCACTGTATCAGAGAGGACTTCGTGGATAAAACAGCAGCCCCTACATCATCAGTCTCTTTCTCCTTGTTGGCTTCATTTTTCTTTCTTAGCACTACTATACTATATTATATATCAAGTTACTTATTGCCTGTTGTCTCCAAATAGTAGGTGATTTCCATGAGAGGTGATTACCAATATCTAGAATAGAACCTACTACTTAGCAGGCACTCAATAATATCCAGTGAATGAATAAGTGAATGAATAGGGGATTTTATTTTTTTAAATGGGAGATATTTTACATCACAGGAGGGTGAATAGTGTGTGTGGATAAACAGTAATAACTATACTCACATTGTATTTGTCAGTCCTTTCTATTAAAGCTCAGAAATTTACCTTCTTCACAAAGTCTTGCATTGGTACAAAAGTATATGTATACATAAGTGCATTATTCATCTAACAAATATTTATTGAGTGGGTCCTACATGCCAAAGGATTATGGTGGTACAAAGGTGAGTAAGATCCAATTTTCTGGACTCCAGGAGCTCACAGTTATCCATCCATCCATCCATCCATCCATCCATCCATCCATCCATCCATCCAATCCTTTTGAGCTCCAGCTAAGGGCCAGACACTGTGTGTTTAAGATAGCATTTGGTATATCCTTGCCTTCATCTCTGGATAGTTAACCCTCCCATAATAGAGAACTTAAGAATTTAATTGTAGCTCTGCCACTGACTAATTTTTTGACACTGGCAGGTTACTGAACTCTGAGTATTAATTTCCTCATCTGTAAAAAAAGGGTTGGATAATGCTGGCTAGCCTGCCTCACAGTGCTGCCAGCAGAATCAAATAAGATGATCCAAAAATAAATGTACTCTTCCACACCGTGAAGTCTTAAACACATGTAAGGGATTCTCAGCCAGTATACGCTAAAAACAAAAACCCAAACAAACAAAACCAAAACCCTTTCCTTAGACCACTTCTCTCAGTGGGCCTCAGAGCCTGAGGCAGCAGCTGCTGCTGGTGGGGCCAAAAATTCCACAGTTGGACAAAAATCAGAATAGGCAGCCCAATTCCTGTCAAGGTAATCCTTTGCAGATTAAGTAGACCATCAATAATCTTTGGTTAACATTTGATTCGAGCATGCACCAGCTCTTCCCACCCTCCCCGCCCCTCCAGCTGAGATCTGTTGGCTAATGTGTGATGTTGTGAAGCTTTATAGCATCCCTCAGTCTCCTTTTATAAAAACCTTGATTTGTGCTGGCTTTGAGCTTCTTGTAAGATGGGGCTTGATTGCAAATGAAAGTGATTCCTGAATGTTGACATATAAACACTGTCAGCCAGGCCAGGCCTCCTCCAAAAGGAAGATAATGTAAGTCTTCCAAAGTCTAGCCAAAGTGATGAAGCATTGAGAGAGGAGAGAAAGAATGAGACATAGCAAGGGGGTGATGAAGATACACGTTGGGATAGTCTTCCTAGAGCCATGATTGGATTTCTCCAGAAGCTATGGAATTTTCTAGTCTCTATATTTATGCTCTCTCTTCCTGATGGGGTGCATGACATTGTCAGCATTACCTGGAAAGGTGGAGACTATCAGGCAGAGCTGGCAAGTTTATTCTGTGGAAACAAGGACCCACCAATCCTCTGCATTTTCACCTACAAGGGCTAAAGTGGTGTCAAATGAAATTTCCTGAAGAAATTTTTTTCTCCCTCAGCTTCTTTTCTGCTAAGATCCCCATGTGCTGGGCTATAAAAACGTTATCCAGAATAATAATGATATCTGCTGGTTACCTTACATAGAGCACTAGCTACGAGCCAGGCATGAGCCAAGCATTGTGTAAACACTGCCAACTGCAAGCAGCCTGGGGAAGCGTATCTGCGCTTGAGGCTCCAGTTCATCTTTTGGGACATTCCTCTGTTATCCATCAGTGCATAGCTCATCCTTACTAACCTGTAGTCTCTCTCCTGTATACTTTTCTTACGGAAAATTTCAAATATATACAGAAAGAGACTGGTATAACAAATGCACATGTACTCAACCACCCAGTTGAATGGGTGGTTAATTAATTAATGGATTATCAGTCCTATTTTGTCAATTCTCATCCCTCAACCGTTTTTTTAAAGGGAATATCATAGAACAAACACTAGACCCCAGACCATTTCGCCAACTGCTTGAGGTATTTTAGAGTTTTTCATTTTGTAAAATGATGCCATGACTCCAAGGACCCAGTGAGATGTCTTGTGGGTTATTTTGCAGTGGGTAGGAGGTGGGGTGGTGGGCACAGGAATCACAGGAATGTAGTTTTGCATTGCTCCTGAAATTAAACCTAAGCCAACAATTAATTAACAATTAATAATCGCCTTATTATTATTATTTAATGAAACAGGGCATAGGAACTAGATTTATACCCTAGGACTGGGCTGAAAACAGATGGTAAAGCTAACATAGTCTTCTTGGGTTTGGGGGAGGATGGGTGGCTCCTGGTCAGGGAACCCCAACTACTGGAGAAATGGGACCCAAGATATCCCTCCCTCTTCTGTGGAGAGTCCCAGTCATGCGTGATGAGGCTTCAGCCATGGGTGGTGATAGTGTGGTCCTTGCTGATGCCAAAACCGGAACTGGGGAATGGATAAAGAAGAAGGAAGCTGCAAACACGGATTGACTGTGTGCACACACCGCTAATTATTTATATGGACTGCTTACCACATGTGCTTAATTACCTTGCAGCACAATAATGAGCAGGTCTGTCATTAAAATCCCATCAGATTCCAGAGATTAAAACTCTCCATGGGTTTTCCTGGCCTTCCTTTGCACTAGGCAAGTTGTATGCTCATAACTTAAAAAGATGCCCTAGGTCTTTGCAGAACCCACTTAGGCTCTGATGGAGGGCTTGGCATGTCTGTGACCAAAGACCACCTCTCCTAGCTCTGATCACGTAAAGGTTTGGCAAAAAGTCTCTTCTTAAATGGCGGTTGTGACAGGATGGTTTGGAACTGTAAGCCAGGCTTGTGGGTGTATGTAATTTCCAGTTTTCTTAAAGCAGTGGTTTTGGGGAGCCTGAAAAATGTATCTGTGGACCTTCCCTTCCCCAGACTAATTAAATCAGTCTTTGGGCGTGGGCGCCTGGCCCTCCCAGGTGATTCTAATGCAGAGCCAGGCTGGAGACCACGGCTTTAAAGCATATGCATATTTTGTGCACACCGAGTCTTACTTTCTTCCCCATCTTTTTCTGTGAGGGTCACCTTTTTCCTCAAAGCTTTTGAAATAGATGAGACATGGGCCTTTCAGGTTTGAGTATTCAGGTCATGCTGGCTTCATAAAATGAATTGAGGGAAATTTTCATTTTATTCTATGGTCTGAAATAGTTTGAATAACAAAGGACATACCTATTTTTTTGAAGGCTAGATAATACCCAGTTATAACACCATGCAGGCCTTTTTAAAAATTGGTATCTCTTTAGTAAACTTTCTAATGTAGTCTAAGGCTATCAGTCTATTCAAGTGTTCTACCTCTTTGGGGGCAATTTTGATAATTTATATTTTGCTAGGAAATTCTCCACTTCCTCTAGATTTTCAAATTTAATGCCATAGATTTTCACATACAATGCTTTTATAATTCTCTTACTCTTTTCTCAGTTGCTGAGTACATCCTCTTTCTCATTCTCATATTGCAGCTCGTGAGCTTTGCAGATTTCCTCCACAGTACTAATAATAGCTAATGCTTGTGGATTGGTGTCCATGTGCCAGGCCCAGTTCTGACTGCTTGACTCGTAGTAACTCATTTAATCTTCCCAACAACCCAGTGAAGTAGGTACTCTTATGATCCCCAGGTTACAGATGAATTCCTCACTTTTGGGTGCACAAAGAAATTTGCAACTTGCCACTAGGTTGCACAGATGGCAGCAAGTGATGCATGGGTGGTGGTGGTGGTGCGAGTTTAGACATAGCTTACCATTTGATTATATTAGTCTAGGTTTAAGAATTAAGAAAGAAAGAAAGCAAAACAGTAACAATGGAGCTGCAGGTTCCTGCTCAAAGCTCTTAACTAGGAAGTTTTTTTTTTTTTTTTTTTTTTTTTGAGGCACTGGGGCTGGGTATTGAACCCAGGACCTCATCCGTGGGAAGCCGGCGCTCAACCACTGAGCCATACAGGCTCCCCTGAGTTGATTTTTTTTTTTTGCTTTTTTTTTTTTTTTAAGGAGATACTGGGACCTCCCATGTGGGAAGCAGGCACTCAACTGCTTGAGCCATGTCTGCTCCCAGTATGGTTTTTTATGAGTTCTGTGGTTGGCAGAGGACAAGACTCCACTGGTTTAGAGACTTGAAGCTGTGTGCTCTAAAGACTCGATGGATTCCATGCTATGGGACCCTTTTGGTGACCTGGTCCAAATTCAAATTGCTTTGAATGTTCACCCAGACAATGAGAGAAGCCTGTACCAACAGCAGAGGTGGCCGGAGGAGGGATGAAGAAAATAACTGCAGTGACCTGAGAGAGGTGAGTGCTTACTGTGCTCTACTCATAGCAACAACACACGATACAACTTCTGGATGAGAAGGTATGTCTAAAAGATCTTCCAGAATAAAACCTGAATTCTTTAGTTTGGCCTTCAAGGATCCCCACCACCTGATATCACCTATCTTTCTAAGCCCACTGGCTACTGCTCCCTTTGGTCACTGCAGTGTCAGTCAAGCTAAACTCCTAGCTCTAGATGCCCTTGTATGTCTGCCTCTGTGCCTTTCCCACCACCAGGTATGCCCTTTCTCCATCTCTGGGTATCCAAATGCTATGAACATGTCAAGGTCTCGGTCAAATATCATGATCCTGTTTTCAATTCTCTCCCTCCTATAATTAAATAATACTAGCACTTACATACAACTTACTATATGTGCCAGCACTTTACATTTGTTAGCCCATTTAATCTTTACAACAACCCCATGAATTAGGTACTATTCGCATCCCTGTTTTATAATTGGAGAAACTGAGTCTCAGTAATTTGTCTGAGCCATACAGCTATTAAGTAGCAGAGCTGGGATTTGGACTCAGGCAGTCTGGTTTCATGCTCTTAGCCTGTCTAAATGGTATCCGTGCTGCTCAGAAGGCATGAGTTATAGTAATTTATGCACTTGTTTTACTGCCACTATCAAACAGCAGGCAACTTCTGGAAAGACCGTGGGGCTAGTTCACCTTTGTGTTCACTCCGTAGATGTGTCATAACTATTTGCTGAATTGCTGGAGCTAAATCAAAGCTGGTCATGGAGTTCGTTACATTCATCAGGAACCTCGTATGAGAACACAGCACTAGATGGTGGACTGGGCAAGGCAAGGGTAAAGAATTTGGAACCAAGGCCCTTGGTGTCCAGATACTTAAAATGTAGGTGGGGTGGCTGACTTTTGATAAATGATACAGTGGGAAATCACTGCTGAAGATAATCAAATGCAGATCCTCATAGTACAAACAGAGGCAGGCAAGGGAGACGCTGGCAGAGATGGGGAAGTTTGTAGGCTTGTTGGACCTGGGACTATACTTTAAAGGCCCTGCTGTACAAAGCTGGGACCAGCAAGGGCAGCCTTACCTGGGAGCAGAAGCTCAGGCCCCACCCCAGCCCTGGTAAAGCAGAATCTACATTTTAACAAGATCCTCATGTGAGTCATGTGACCATAAAATTTGAGAAGCACCCTCAGAAGACCAGGAATTCAGGTCCACCCCTGCAGATTGTAACTTAATTGGTCTGGGGTGGGGACCAGAGCCTCTTCAGGTGATTTTAATGCGCAGCAGGGGTCAGAATCACTGCCTAGGCCTTCCCCATGGATTGGAAAGGGGAAAGGCAAGGGATGGGGAATCCCAGCTCTGCCACTAAAAGGCTTTGTGACCTTGGGCATGTCACTCAACGTCAAAGGAAGAAAGTAGATTAGGTCAGTAATTCACAAAATGCTGAATGAGAAAATACACATTCCTGGACCAAGTGGATTATAACTCCCAGGATAGGCATTTTTTTTTTTTAAGGAGGTGCTAGGGACTGAACCCAGGACCTTGTACATGGGAAGAAGGTGCTCAACCACTGAGCTACATCCACTCCCCAATGAGAGGCGTTTTTTTTTTCTTCATTTGTTTGTTTCTTTGTTTTTAGTAGGCACTGGGGATCGAACCTGGGACCTTGTATATAGGAAGCAGGTGCTCAACCACTTGAGCTACAACCGCTCTCATAGGCATTTTTAACAATGTTCTCTACAGTATCCTCACGAAGGTCCTGGCACTGGTCTTGGGGATCAGTGGGCTATATGATCTCTAGGTCTCTTCTTGCTCTAATAGTCTGTGACCTTGGAGGAGGAGAATTTTGATCCAGGTTCTAAAAGCAACAATAAATATGTGTTGGTGAAACGCAGTTTGAACATTTTTGTCTGCAATCCACAGTAAGAAATGTAAGTACTTTGCCTAGCAACCCAGTACACACACACACATGCACACACATACACACACAGCCAAAACTGAAATTTCATAGAACATTATTTTCCTGACTGTGAGCCACTCCATTTTCTTTTCTTCCCTTCTATTTTATTATTATTTTTTAAAATGTACTGCTCTGTTGATTTCACAACCCACTAATGGGTTGAGATGACAATTTGAAAAACTTGGTGTAGACAATGTCTGAGTCAAGAATGATGACTTTATCAGGGCCAGAAAGGCAGAATCAGTAAGCATCATCTGCCAGAGGGCACACAGCTGCATGCAAACCATCTAGCCAGTGAAGGTTCTAAGAAACCATGAGAAGGGGCACTGGTTGGGTAGTTGGAAGTCAGAAAGGGGGTGAGTGGAAGGCTGAGGAGTTAAGCAATCACTACAGAGGCAAGGTACATTCATTACGGCTTTTAGGTCAGGGAAGATCCATAAATCATTCACAGCAGTTGTTCTCAATGCTGGAAATACAGTGGAATGGCCTGGGGAGCTCTTAAAAAATACTAGTACCTGGGTGCCACTCTTAGAGAAGCTAAACTTCTAACTCAAAGTTCCCCCAAATGATTGGACTGTGCAGCCAGGGTCAAAAACCACTGATTTAAGAGTTAAAGAGGCAGGGTCACATAGGAAAAATATGGGTCTTGGGGGTCCCTTAATTTTTTGAGGTTTCCTGTCTGTGAAATGTGGGTAACAACACCTGCCTTAGTTTAGCAGCTTCTTGCGGGGACTAAATGAGGCAAGGCTACATACAACATGGTAGGTGCTCGGTCAAAGGTCACTTCATGATGAGTCCAACTTCTGAAATGGACTAATGAGAACATTAAGCCCCAGATTCAAGTTTACACAGCTGGGCAGTGGCAGAGGGATGACACTCAGCTCTAAACATCAATTCTACCACACTGAGTAGAGGAACAGAGCCCAGAGAGGTTGGGATATATTAGGACTAATCTGAGTCCAACTCAAGTGACCCCAAATGGCCATTTTCCTCCTTCCCACACTGAACTTCAGCCAGAGCACTGGGCCAATGGAGAGTCTCTCATCCAAAATAAGGTCTTAGCTTTCTTTACAGAAATACCAGGTCATACTTCCCACTACATTTTAGAGGCCTTGATTTCAACATATTGCTTTTGGTGTTTGATTTTGGCCCACCTGAGCTCAACGTTCTTTTCTGATAGGAGTATCTGTGATGAAGTAAATGCCCCTCCATGGTAGAAATGGAGTTGGAGAAAGATTTTTCAACAACTGTGTGGAAACTGAGTGGGCTTGGGAGAAAGGTGATGAAATGCAGCAGGAAGGCAGTTTCAGCAATTTGGTCATGGGGGGTGTATTAGTCAGCCAAAGGGGTGCTTATGCAAAGTACCAGAAATCTGTTGGCTTTTATAAAGGGTATTTATTTGGGGTAGAAGCTTACAGTTACCCGGCCATAAAGCTTAAGTTACTTTCCTCACCAAAGTCTGTTGCCACGTGTTGGAGCAAGATGGCTGCCGATGTCTATAAGGGTTCAGGCTCCCTCTTCCTCTTAAGGCTCCATGGTCCCAGCTTCTTCCAATATCAGCTGTAGGCTGGGATAAGTCTCGTCTTTCTCCTGGGGCTCGTTCCTCTCTGGGCTCAGCTGCTCTGCTCTCTTCACAAGGTCAGATGTAGACAGTCAGGCGAACGGCTAATCTCTCTTCCCGGGGCCTCTGCCGTGTCTAATGGAGCCTTCTCTCTTTCCTTACATATCTGCTTTTCTGTGTGTTTGCTTCCTGGGGCTCCAGCTCAAAACTCCAACCTCCCTTCTCTGCGGTGCAGTTTCTCTGTGAATCCCCAGTGGGGACTCAACGTCCTACTGACATGGTCCAATCATAGCCTTAATCATTATTTAATCAAGTAAGAGTAAAACATCTGAATCCAATACAATCTAATATGCCCAGAGGAACAGACCAGTTTACAAACATAATCAGTATTTCTTTTTGGAATTCATCAATAATAACAAACTGCCACAGGGGGTTTAAGGAATTGTGAGCGTCAGATCCTTGTTCAAAGGACACATCGTCATGCACCAAGGCAAAAGAGTCCCAGTGGTCTCCTCTGAAGAGCTGGGACTTGAGAAGAGTAAGCATGTTCTGTCCCATGTGTGACTATTAACCCACAATCGAGATGTCCAACTTCATCTGGTGAATGACCTGACTTTAAAATAGGCTTGTGATCAAGATTATCAGCCTTTTGTTGATATTCTCAAATATGCCTGGATATGAGCAAAACCTGTGGCAATTTTCTCATTCATGTACTTCTCGTCCATATGGTAGGTAAGAACTCTTACATAATGCTTAATATATGCCAGGCACTTTTCTAAGTGCTTTATGTGTATTAATTCATTTAATTTTCACAGCAACCCTATAATGTCGGTATTATTTATTAAGCCCATTTTACAGAGGAGGAAACAGAGATACAGAGAGGTAAAGTAACTTCCCCAAGGCCACACAGCCAGAAAGGCTGGAACTGGGATTTGGACTCAGGCAATGTGGCTCCAGAATCCCTGCCCTGAAACACTACAAAAAAATGTCTGAGGCCTGTTGAGTGCTCACTTTGGGAAAAGCACTAAGTGCTTATATCATTATATCATTAACCCATATCACATTTACAAACATTTATCTATGTTCTAAGACTGTTTAGTTTTTCCAATCCATAGTTTGCCATATCCAGGAAAGCCATTTTAATTTTGAATGAAAAAAGGCCCATCACTGCACCCCACCACCCCCCATCTCCCACACATACTATCTGGCCTTGCTTACAAAACAGGTCACTGGCTCATGATCCTACAGCTACCCCTAGTGGATACCTTCCAGTGTCCTGCTCTTTGCCCCTCCCCCTCCCAACACTCACATGCCCACCCCGACTTCCAGCCCTAATCCCTCCAGCTAAAATTATGTAGTGAAGGCTTTTTTTGGGGAGCAGCCAAACCTCTAAAGCCCCAACTCATTGCTTTCCAAACTAGAATTTGATGAGTATTTCTACCGGTAAGAAACGAATGGGAGCTGTTGGACCGAGTCTCCCAACCTCTGTTTATGTGATTTATATTTTGGTATAAAGTAATAACTCTTGCTTTTGCTAAGGGAGTCAGGGAGGGGACAGGAGGAGCAGGAGAGCAAAGTGGAAGAGGAGAAGGAGAACAGACAGAAAATAAAGGAGGGAGAAGAGGAAAAACCAAGAACGATTATAAATTTGTGCCAGGAACTGAGGCCAAGTACATGGCATACTGTTTCTACTGCCAGAAACTCAGAGGAGTTAGGGAGCTTGCTGCACATTGGCAGGATTTGAACCCAGTACTCCTTTGGCTAACTCTGATAGTCAGGGGAGGCAGGGATTTTGTTCATCAGTTCTGGTAAGCAGCAAGGCTCCTCGACACGGATTCTTGGTTGGTAAGGAGGTGGTTCATGCTACTCTGAAGATGTCTATGACATTTGTACAGTCAACGAGGTGAGCTCCACAAGGTCCCACGTGCCTCTCAGAAGACACTGTGAAGGCAGCCGTGACCATTGCACTTGGGAGGTCGATGGCTGTGCAGGTGTCACAGAGCTGTGAGTTAGCCCAGGCAGTGCCCACACTCAGGCCTTCTGCCTGTTGGCATTCTGATCCACCAGCCACAAGTGCCAATGATGCCAAACGTGGCAAAGCTTCCTTTCAGAATTAGCCAGTGAGACTCCCTGGTGGCTACTGGTTCCCTCCAAACATGTTTGTTAACTTACGGGGAAATAGATCTTTCCGCCTCAGTAACAACAAAATTGGTCTTCGCATCTGTGAAAATTATGCTCTAGATGACAGCAATCCTGAACGTTAATCAAGTATCAATCACTGACATGAGTGGAAAATAGAGCTGGAGTCATCAAGTTTTGTTTTGAGCAAAGCAAAGCAAGGGCTGGTGGCAGAGAAAGCCCTTTAATGGGTTTGAAATGGCATAGTGGACTGGAAAGAGCG
Organism: Cabassous unicinctus; assembly: GCA_029593785.1. NCBI lineage: Eukaryota > Metazoa > Chordata > Mammalia > Cingulata > Chlamyphoridae > Cabassous > Cabassous unicinctus. The sequence goes on from JAQZBX010021848.1 coordinate 31,430, forward strand.
TCCGCTTGGTGGCCGGGGCCTGGTTTAATTCCCGCTGCCTCTAAATGACCGTGTGACAGCGGGCAAGTTACTTGTGCTCCCTGGGCCTCAGTTTTCCCATTTGTAAAACAAGGTTACTGCAAGATTAAGTGAGGGAAAGCATGGAAAGGGCATAGCCCACGCAGGCCCTGCAGAGGAGCCATTCATTATTAGACACACTCGGAATAATTGGGGAGAATAATCCTATGAGGGAGTTCCTTCTCTTGCCAAAATGTTAGCTCAGAATGTATTTAACATGCGCTGTACCTGCACCACGTGAATGTTCCCTTTTAGTTCTCATTCAAGCTTTTGAGCTTCTTGGCCCTACCAAAAGGTCTCACTCTCCTTATTTCAGTAGCCCTGCTCCTCTCCGTACTTGTCCCAAATTTCCAGACTCAGATTTACTCCCCTTAAGGAGCGTCCCACCCCCAAACACAAAACCAGAATCTAATCATGAGGAGGCATCAGGCAAACCAAATTGAGGGCTATTTCACAAAATACTAGCCTGTAACCTCCCACAGTGTCAAGGCTGTGAAAGACAAAGACTGAAGAAAGGTCCCTGATTAAAGGAGAATAAAGAGACAGGATCACTCAATGCAATAAGAGAAAGCCTGGATTTTTTTTTTTTTTTT
>JAQZBX010021849.1:0-31983 GCA_029593785.1 Cabassous unicinctus
CAAAGACTCATAAGGCTAGTCATCAATAACAAGAACCCATCAGTGGACCCTCATCTTTGCAAGACACTGCCCCTGCACTCGGGGGACTGTTGCTGCTCCCTTGGAGAATGTGGCAGAGCTCTTCAGGCTGGTAATTCAGTATTCCCTCATTTATTGAGTGATTTTCTACCCACTGTGAGCATGCCCCACCCCTTTATCATTTGAACAATTTTATATATCTTTCATGTATATTCAGGTGAAATTCCTCCCATGAAACCCCCATCTCAGACACCCTACCACCAATGATCCTCTCTTGCCCCCTCTGTAACCCTTCTGTCATCCAAACCTTCCTTGAAGATGGCATGAAAATTGAACCATGGATCTGCAATCCTTTTCTTTCTGATATAAACTGTTATCAAAAATGTAGACTTAACCATAGATGAACTCAATGATCTTAGGAGTAAAATCTTGCTACAATTAGAATATTTATCAGCCCATGAAAAGGAATGAAATACTCATAGATTCTTCAACATGGATGGGCATTGAAAACATTATAAGTAAAAGAAACCAGTCACATAACACTAAATCTAACATGAGTTCATTCATATATACATTCAGGAAAGGGAAATCTACAGACATAAGAAAGTAGATTGGCGGTTGTTTAGGTCTGGGAATGAGTGGGTAGTGTGGTAATAGGGTAAGGGTATGGAGTTTATTTTCAATTAGTAGGTTTTATCCTTTATAGCAGTTTTAGGTGTAGAAAATTGAACAAAATATACAGAGAATTCCCATATACCCACTCTCCTCCCACATACAGTTACCATATTATTAGCTTCCTGCATTTGTGCAGTGTATTTATTTACAAATGAATCCATATGGAAGCATTGTATTAATTAAAGTCCATAGATTACAATGTTTCATTCTTTGTGTTATACAGTTTTATGGCTTTTGACAAATGCATAATGTAATGTATCTACTATATAGCACATTACAGAATAGTTTTACTGCCTTAACCTCTGCTCCATCTATTAATCTCATGTATAAATCCTGGCAACCAATGCTATTTTTACTTTCTCCATAGTTTTGCCTTTTACAGAGTGTCATATATTTGCAATCATACAGCATGGTAACCTATTCACTGACTTCTTTCACTTAGCAATATGCATTTAATTCCTCCATGTCTTCTTGTGCCTAGATAACACATTCATTTTTATTGCTGAATAATGCTCCATTGTAAGAAGGTACCATCCCTTGATTATGTATTCAACTATTGAAAGACATCATTTTTGCTTTCAATTTTTGACAATTACTAACAATGTTTCTATAAACACCAATGTGCAGGCTAACGTATTGAAATAGGTTTTCAACTCATTTGTGTAAATACCTAGGAGCAACATTGCTGGATAATATGGCAAACCGATGTTTAGCATTAGAAGAAGCTGCCCAACAGTTTTCCAAAATGCCTGTAATATTTTGCTTTCTCACCAGCAGTAAATGAGACTTCTTGTTTCTCCACATCTGCATCACATTTGGTGTTGTCAGTGATTTTTATTTTAGCCAATCTAATACATGTTAATTGTATCTAGGGCTTCTTCATGAGTTGAAGAAAATATACTAAAAGAGACTGTGGTGATGGATGAAGATATGTGAGAATATACTAAATATCATTGAATTGTGCACTTTAAATAGGTATATTTATGATAAGTGAATTGTATGTCAATAAAGCAGTTTCAAAATAAGAATAGTACAATTCTTTAAAATGTGCTATCCTTAATTTTAACAAATGTTCCACACCAATGTGAGGTGTTGGTGGTGGGGTGATGTATGGGAATCCTCTATTTTATGCATGATTTTTCTGTAAATCCACAACTTCTCTAATAAAGAAAAAAATGAATTCACATGGCAGGCCACACTAAACACTTTAGTGGATTCTAATATAATAAAATGTATTATGTATTGCCATGAAAATCCCCAGGACAATATGCTTCTAAGATAGATCTTTTATTTTTCAAAAAGGAAAAGAAGTGCTGGGGATGAAGTGGAGAAACTGGAACCCTCATATGTTGCAGGTGGAAATGTAAAAGGATGACACCACTGTGGTAAACAGTTAAATGATTCCTCAAATTTAAATTTAGAATTACCATGTGATCCAGAAATTCCACTCCTTGGTAAATACCTCAATGAATTGAAAACAGTTATATAAACAAATACATGTTCATGAATGTTCATGTCAGCAGTATTCACAGCAGTCCAAAGGTGAGAACAGCCCCACTGTCTGCCAATGGATAAAGTGGATAAACCAGAGATGGCCTATTTATACAGTGGGATATTGCAAAGCCATAAAAATCCATGCAGTACAGATACTTGAGTTTGCATAGACTTGAAAATGTAATACTTTGTAAAAGAAGCCCGACACTAAATGTCACATATTGTGTGTCTCCATTTATATTAAAGGGACCAAAAAGGAAATTCCACAGATAAAATGAAGTTCATTAGTGGTTGTCAGGGTTAGAGGGAAAGGATTGGGGCTGAAATCTTAATGGTACAGTGTTATCTTTTGGGTTAATGAAAATGTTTTGGACTTAGATAGAAATAATTATTGTACAACATTGTGAATGTACTAAATGACACTGAATTACCTATACCATAATTTTACTTCAATACAAAAATGTGACTTTTACTTCAATACAAAATTCAAAAAACAATTCCTTTCAAATAGGAAATATAAAATGTACTAATACTTGACTAAATTAAGATTTTCATAAATCAGTGTTGTTTGTTGAGGACATTTATTTTAGTGGTGAAACTGAATTTTGACAAATTTATTTTAAGTAAATTTTTGGTATACAATATATTGTATTCCTCAGTTATGTGGAAGTGGCATTCTTGGCAGAAAATTGTGCAGATATTATTCACATTTCTATAGAACCAAGTTCTACTAGGGACTACCTCATTTATTCTTTTTATTGCTGTCACCACTTGCAATAATCAGAAGCCAATTAACACAAAGCCAGCAAAGTATTAAATTTGATTTCTCTGATTACTCTGACAAGTACTCATGTTGCTTTCCAACACCTCACACTACTTTTCATTGAAGCACAATTTATAGAGACTGTGTTTCATGCATTAGTTTCCTACAGCTTCTGTAACAACTTGCCACAAACTTGGCGGCTTACAACTACACAAGTTTATTTTATTAGAGTTCTCCAGGTCAGAAATCCAAAATCAGTTTCACTTATCTGAATCAAATGTGTTGCCTGGGCTGCACCCCCTCTGGAGGCTCTAAGAGAGAATATGTTTCCTTGTCTCTAGAGCTGCCTTCCTTGCCTTCTTAGCTTCTGGGAGCTGGTAGCTCTCCTTGACTCTTGGTTCTTTCCTCCATCATCAGCCTACTTCATAATCTCTTGAAATCTCTTTGTGTGTTTGTAACTTCACTTTCTCTCTTCTGTGTAGTCATATCTATGTGTGGCCAATTCTTATAAGAACACTTGAGTAGCACTTAGGGCTCACTTGTATAATCTGGATAATATCCTCATCTTGAGATCCTTAACTTAATTACAAATACCCTTTTTCTATATTGGCTAACATTCATATTTCCATGTACTAAGAACTAGATATATTTGAGGGTCCAGGAACAATTATTCAGTCCACAATATTCAAAACACATTCCACTGGGTGAAACTGCCACCCAATTATATATATCTTAGTTTCTTGGCTGCTGAGACAAATACAACAAAATGAGTTGGCTTAAAGCATAAGAATTTGGGGACTTGTGGTTTCAGAGGTTAGAAGGCTTGCCTCCCTCCAGAACTGGTGCATTCAAACTCAGTGAAAATCTTTGAGTTCCTTGACTTTCCTGACACATGTTGATGCCCTTTCCCTTCTTTTCTGTGTTCCACTGACATCCTGGTTCTGGCTCCACCCCACAACTTTATCTTTTTTAAGTCCTCTAGTAATAGGATTAAAACACAACTTGATTCACTTTGCCACATCTTAACTAAAAATAACATCTTCAAAATAATCCTGTTTACAACTGGTTCACAACCACAGAAATGGGATTAAGACTAAGAACAGGCTTTTATTTCTGGGGAACATCATTCAAACTGCTGCTATATTTATATATATGATTTTCTAAAATGAGTAGATAAAGGCAAGAAGACTGAGCTCTAAACCTAGTTCGGCTGTATGTTTAGCACCTAGGTCTGTGGAAAATTATTGAAACTCTGTGAATCTGTTTATTCACCTAACAAGAAAGGAAAAGGATGAGGTCACTTATTTTAAACTTATATTTTACAAATGAAACAATTGCCTTTAAATAATTGACACCCCACATATAAAACTGATAAAGGCAGAGAAGCTATGATTACCATCCTGGGTCCAACTTGTTAATCCCAGCTGAGGTTGAAATCTCAGCTTGTCATGGAGAGAAGAGGGGGTGGACAGAACTGCTGACTGGCCCTGAATTGTACTGCCTCCTTCATACTCATTTCTGTCAAGTGAGTGTAAATATAGGATCTCACATTGGTCCTCACTGACAACATATATAACAGGAGAGTATGGTACTTACTAGCCACACCTTAAATCATTCAGTTTAGTTGCATGGATGCTGAGTGGAATGGAGGCTCAGCTCTGTACTCAGTCCCTGACCCTCCCATGGCAGTGAATTGTGGAACCACATGCTTCTTCAGGGCAGGGATGGAAGAACATCTCCCACTCAACCTCTCAATCACTGTCACAGCAAGGTATCAGAAAACCACTTGCTTCTGCCAGGTGGAGAATGGAAGATACGCTCCTTTTCTATTTCTGTTGACAGTTTTGGTTTGAAGGCTCCTGCATTACCCTGTTGGAATAAATGGTAGGTAATCAGAAAACCAAGAAACTCACCACTGTGCTGTTCCTCAATCTTCTATACATCCTGCCTTCTTTCTACCTTTATCAAATTTCTATGCTTGCTTGTTATAGTCTTTATTTCCAGAATTTCTAGTTAAAAGGAGGTGTTCTAGGAGAATTTTGGCTACTGCCTCTTGCTTGAACCTGAAGTCTGTTATCAGAAGAGATAGGTTTTCCCACATGACCTAGAACATCTTGCCCAAACAAGTGATGTTCATGATTCTGATGTCCATTTGTTATTTTCCTCACATCTCTGTGATCCAGAGTGTGATCCAGGAATGAATAACAAATAATGTCATCACAACATATTTACTAATTTAATCCTGCCTCCATAGGGCTGGGTGTGAAGAAATAATTAGTCAATTTCCCCATCAAATGCTTGAATGTTTAATGGACAAATACATTCAGGTATCTAGTAAGTGACTGGAATATGCTCAGGCATGTCATGAACCTAGCAATTAGAGATGAGTCTACTTGGGAAGGCAGGTGCAGTAAAGTTCAATCTTATCAGTACTACAGTTGCTGGTGTTGAGGAGTACATCATTCCAAGAATGTTACAAGTCCATGAGCAGAATAATTTCCCAGAATTCCTGAGTCAGGATTGAATATCACACATTTTATTTTAATTATTTTTTAACACTACCACTAGGATATAAACTATGTGATGCTGGGAACTTTATATATTTTACCACTTAGTTCCTAGAAAAAATTCAGGTCTGGAACACTGGAGACGTTCAAAAAATATTTGTCAATGTTTATGTTTATGTGTGATATAATAAGATCATTTACATTTAAAATAACTCTCTCATGTGGCCATTGATTGCTAAATATTTGTGAGTTATATTCTCCTTAAAGATCACATGGGTGCTATGGACCTGCAAAGTTATGCAAATAAACAAACAGGAAAAGATATGCTACAGCTAACCTTAGGTGCTTTGTTGACCCTTGAATTCCCAGCTCAACCTATTAACATTTCATGGAACTCAGCTTTATAATGAACTTGTGGAGCAGGAGAGGAAAAGTAACTGATCTGAAGAGGGGTCAAAGCTCCGCATGCAGCTCCTGTCCTTTCCCTAGCCAACCTTCATGAAGGTTTAATTTCCCACATGCACATTCTTCCTGAGGAACTGTTCTTTCTTTCAGGTTTTTCTCTATTAGTACCATTTAATCCAGATAAAGTGTGGGGATTGGTGGGGAAAACTTAGAAATGTGTCACCAAAGATCAGTGCCACATGAATGCAAGAATGAGTGCACAAAATTCACCATGTTTTAAGGCATGGTAAAAATGTGTGATGACTCTCCACCTCCTCATCACCTAGATCTCTCTATATTTTGTGGCAAAATCATCTTGGCAACACATTACTTTCAAATGATGAATCTCCATTTATGATATGCATAATGTTTTTCCATTGGCCCATCCTACTAGGATTGGTGACCAGAAATGCTCTCCTCCCCTTTCAGTCTCAGATCCTTTAAAAGTTGACTGGTAATTTGGGGCCTCTTAGCACCTTTAAAATATATATATATATAAAATAACATTTATGTAAGAAAATACACATATATGCATATATATTTATATATCATTTTACATATATTGGTATGTACTGTGAAAAATCTTGATTTTTATGAACAATAAAAAAAAACATAAAAAAAATTGAGTTACCAGAATTAAATAAAAGAGACTGGAGAGAAAAAAAAAAAGTTGACTGGTGGCTGTCATCTCTGTGGCTTTCAAGATTTCCTCTTTACCTGGCCTCAGAGGAACCTAGAATATTTTGTCTTGAGAGTTGTTTTATTATCTACACAATCTTGCCCCTAGCCAACTCTTCAATCTAATCTACCATTCTCTTCCACAACGTACTTTGCTCCATACAGGTCTCTAGGTGGTTTTGTTTTGTTTTAAAACAGGCCAAGGGTCCTCCACTTGAGTATCCTTGTACTTTATTGTCTCCTCTTGTCTGGCATGATTTTTCCCTAGATATCCACATGATTTGCTTTCTCACTTCTTTCAGGTCTCTAATAAATTATACCTTTATAAAAAAACTCTGTACCACAAATATAAAGTAGCACCATATCTATTCCCTTTCCTTGCTTTTCTTGAGTGCACTTATCCCCATCCAGATTATATGTCTGATCATCCTTCCCCACTAGAGTTTGTTTGGTGGGGACAAGAATTTTGTGTTTTCCTCATTACTGCATCATATATTTTTAACACAGTAAGAATTTCCAGAGTCATCAAATGCTGTGTGCAAAGAAAATTTCACTTTCCCCTATTCTAAGACAAAATGTTTTCCAATGCACTACTCATTTGGACCCCAGGTGGTGCAATTGACCTTTTAATCTGCTGAAGCCTGAGCAATACAACATGATTGTTGCAAAGTGTTAGAATAAGCTTAGTTTTCCATAGCCTCTATTTTTGAAATCTGGGCTTCTTCAGTACATCCTCTCACTTAATCTTGACAATCCCTTAATTTAAGATTAGTATTCCCATTTTGGCTAAGTGAAAACAGACTCAGAGATTAGGTTGCCACTACTTGCAACAGTAAGCAGTGGAGCCTATATAAGAATACAGGTTTGGCTGCAAACTCTTGTAGATTTTTTTTATCCAAGTTAATTGCTCCTGTGGTGGGGCTTCCAGAGGATTGCATGACTTGAATTAATTTGCATTTCAGAGATCTCCAGAGTGTCAGCCTTTTTTTCCAAATATGCTCCTTTTTACACACAGGAAAACCATTAGGAATTTTTCTTCCAGAGACCCAAAGTCCACTAACAGTAGTTCTCCCAAGTAGAGCCAGCACTAACTGGCAACAATGCTCAACAGAGAAGAATCTTCCAAGTTGGTTGTTGTCCAGACACATCACCTTCACTGTAGACACAGGCAAGGAAGACAGAGCAGGTGCATCTGTGCAAGGAAACAGAAAGCCATCTTGTCCTCAGGGAAAGCATGTTTTCAGTTTTCCTCTTGGCCCAGGGCTAATGTAATAAAGAAGGGCAATGGAAATGCCTTAAATATAGTCTGAAAATTGGGGAATTGGGGGCATGAGAGGGTAATGGACTCACACAGTCACAAAGTTATTTACTGCCAGATTTGCCATCTTACATCAGGTCTCATGAAACTTTTGTTTAATTTTCCTGCTATGTTAAATATGTCATTTCACATCTAAGGACAACATTCTAGGCTGAGGAATAAATCTAAAATAATAACTTGGCTCAGCCTTGAAAAATTTATGAGGTCAGAGAAAAATGAATACATTCAGAGATTTTTATGACATGTGTCTTTTCTCCTTTCATTCTTAATTTCAGTTAGATTCCTTAGTCTCTCTTACTTAAACTAGATTGAGAAAATTTTTGAGACTGTAAGAAACTGAGAAAACTCTTTGAACTGGGAAATCTGAGAAGGCTTTTTGAAATAGGGAGCTTGTACTTAGAACACAGCAAACATCAAGATTTTTGCTGGATGATTATGCAGAATTAGTACATTTCTCCTTCTAATAAAAATACTTCTATTACTGAATTGGTAGCCCTGTAATATCCATTGGGATTTCTCTTAAGAATTTGCATAAACCACCATCTCCTCCCCTCCTCTGAAGCACATGGCTAGAAGTGACAGCAATGCAGAAAGGATTAGATAAAGCTTTAAAAGAACAACTGCACAGCTGCCTCTTCAGGTTAAACAAGGTTCATTTTAATGTTTATCTTCTCTATCCAGCTGAATCAGCTAATAATTCTTAAGTCTGACTCTATGGCTGAAAGCCAAACCTAGTTTTGCCTGCTGTCATGTTGGAAAGAGTCTTTGCTTCATAGATGGCTCCATGGTATTATTTGAATACAACCTTTCTTCCCCATATTTAGACAAGTTCAGCTGTAGAAACTTTCAAAGCAGAGCATTCTATTTTAATCAAACACTTGACTCTGTAGGACTATCCAAGCCAAAGAAAATGAGATGAGTTGATTTATGACAGAAATCTTTATTACAATGTGTCCTTCAGTAATATGTTAGCATACACACATACATTTGTGTACTCTCACACACTTTATGGTTCACCTCATGGATTGAAGTTAACCAATAAATTAAAATTAATGTGTGGGTAACAGGGGGTTCGACTAAGTCCAAGAATTGCATATTTAGCCTGATAAGAAATTGCAAATTTCTCAGAATTTTTCTGAGGAAAAACTGTGACCAGAAATCTTAAAAATAAAATATTTAGCACTCACCCCTCACTCCCAGAAAAAAGAATCCTAACAATGTTTTTACAATAGTGTGCTTCTCAGAACAAGAATATTCATTCCACTTCATATCCTTGCTTCTGCACCTTCTGGATTCAAGACAGTCTGCCTCTCAGCTGGGGCAAGGAGGTTCATATGGGCACTTGAGCTGGGTGCAACCTGGTCTCTGTTGTAGAGGACCAGGCTGCAGGATGGGAGCAGGGGGGCCATACTCATCTGAGGAGATGTCTGGTGCATCACCTGTGTATCAGAGCTCTGCAAATCACTGTGGATATTCTCAGGCTGGGCCAGGCTGATGTCCCAGGGTTTGCTGGCCATGCAGTTTTTCTGCCCAGAGTTGCAGCATTTGCAGGAGGGATCATCCTCACTGCTGCCACCACCAGCACCACCACTATCTTCTTCTTCATCTCTGCCATCTGAGAAGGAACATAGTGGGAGTCCTCCCTGCTGCTTCCAATCCCTAGCTGATAGTGTTTTATTTGGCTTCATTGTCCACTTAGATTTCCCTATTGTTGCACACTTTGTCCTGTGGGTTGCAGGAACTGATTTTGGAGCTTACCATCACATGTGCTCTTGCATTGTCACTAATTTCAGAAAGACTGGTTGTGTCTTTAGGAAAATTTCCTTTTGGACATTGGCTTGGACTTTTACCCTGCTGCATTTCCCTTGTCCATGGACAGAAAGCCCCCTCTCAGCATGTCCACTGAGAAGACTACAAAGCTGGCTATTTCCCGGTAAATTCCCTGCAGGACACTGAGTTCATCTGTAGGGCTTCTACTGGTTATTAGTGCACTAGTCAGGCCTTCAGGCTGTTTTCCCCCATGCTGGGGGTCCTGCAAATACAGCAGGCATCTGTCACTGTTTGGACCATGATCTTCATCAAACTCAATTTTCACCCCTTTTCCCTTGCTTGTGCTAACTCCACAGCCTTCTCCATGACAGAGAGAAATGGACATGAACCCAAAGACATATGCCAGCATAATGGGGGTCCCAAGGCCAACACTAATGGCAATATATGGACATAAGGAGCAATAACTTGGGATGCCATACCTCACAATGGCATTCTTCCTGCCATGTCCAAGTCCTCTTGTGCTTAGAAGTTTTTCTTCCCTCCCAGGTGTTGAGGATCTTCCTGCCAACACAGCCATGAATGTCAGTGACCATGGCAGGACTGGCAAAGCCAGCCATTAGGGAAATCCCCACAAGAGTACCAATCTATGTGACCCAGAATTGTCTTCTGGCTACACAGTTTCTTGTCCCAGAATGTGCAGCTGGAGGGGCTGAGATACTGTTAAGTCTGAGATCTCTTTCAGGCAAAGCCAGCAAAATCCAGAGCCACCTCCTGCACAGGTCATGGGATTATAGCTTCTGCCATTCCTCTTGATGATGTCAGCATTACATCCTGTGCATGGCCTGATGTAATCTGTTCTAGATTCTTGCCCTTAACAGAGCTGAAGGTTCTTGCTCTGTATCTCAAACTCTGCACTCTCTTTTGAGGGATCATATCCAGGTCCACGGCAGATGCCATTTCTGCTTGTGATGGTAGTAGAGTTCAGCCTGGCAGCCTTCCCTGTCACAGGTCAGCCTTGGGCAGCTGGCACAGGCACAGGCAATGACAGCGCACTTGCAGTCCAGGGCCGGCCACTGGCGGCATCTGTGTCAGAGTTCAGGCAGCCATGCAGCATGAATTCCTCATGCTCTTGCACTGGTGACGTGTCAGCAAGCAGTGGGCAGGCATCCTGCAGAGACAACGCTGTGGAAGTTGTGGAGCTGCGATCCTGGGAGTCATGCACGGCTGTGTGTAGGGAAGTGGAGCACGGAGACTCGAGTCCTTCCAGGAGCCTTGGCCCACAGCAGCTTAGGGGCAAAAGGTGAGGGGCACTCAGCACTGCCAGGTCCATCAGCAGGCGCCCTGGCCACCACCTTCTTCGCTGCCTTCCTGGAGATAGAAGGTGAAGACACATTTTTAATGTAGGGAATGATCGATTGCCTGACTCAAGGTTTTGGGGTTTTTTCATGCCCAGGTCCCTCAATATGCCAGAGCACACAACTTTCTTTTTAATTCTAAGTTATGAGATAGTTAATGACATTTTAAATGGAAAAAATGTGTGCACTACCAGAAATTACTTCCTAGTTAGCTGCTTGTTTATGTTCCATTCATCATTGCTATTTACATACAGATTAACACTATATAACAATTATGACACAACATCTTCAGTTGTGCATTTTCCGGTTAATACCCAAGGTTACTTTTTGCTTAAAACTAGTACTCATAATTACATTTAAAGATGAATAAAAATATGAAGTGATCAACATAACAGAATTTTCAGTCACCATTTTATTTCATAAGTATTGCCAAGTACTCATCTATTGAATGGAACTTTCAAATCCTTGCACATGACTCATTACAAAATTATGCACTCAAGAATCCAAGATCACATCTCTTTCCTACATTATTTTTTTTTCATTAGTAGGTTTTAGGCAAAATTCTGAATTCATGGTTGAATTGTGTGGAAAAGCAATCTTGTCAGATGTATTTCTGAGTCTGATATTCCAAATGTTAGCTCCAGCTGAAGGATTTTATGAGAATTAGGTAAAAAAAATATTAATACTCAGTGACTGACTCATGAAGAGACTGTCTTTAGAGCCTGGAAACTTCCAGTAACTGGACACCACCCCCACCCCACCATGGACCTCCTTCCTTTCCTGAGGCCTCTGCCTGATTCAAGCATCACAGTCCTCAGGTTTTCAATAGAGCCATCCAGAATGATACAATTTCACCTTAGTCCTAACAGGCTCTGAAGCAATTTGCAAGTGAAATGAGCATCAATTCCCCAATTAATCTTTGGACTTTGGCTTCCATCTACATAACAAGACAGGACACTATAAAACCCCAGAGTCAGTACCTGACTGTACCATGTGCCCCACTTCCTAGACCAGCTACATAACATGGCCTGCTCAGGAGGATTAAGTTATGGATCTCCAACCACCCACCTTGGAATATGTGTCCTGGGAATGGGCAAGACCTGAGCCCCATGTGCCATGGTGTCTGAATGGAGAACTGGCCTGGGCTTAGGCAATGGATAACTTTGAAGCACTCTACCTTTGCCACATTGAAGTCCCAGATCTTTTTCCAGTGTGATCTACCATGCTTGCTGGCAGCAGCCATGGGCTTTCCCCGTGCACAGGCATATTCCCAAAGTCCAGAAAGACCAAAAATGCTCTCAAGAACTGCCTGTGCAGTATTTACCTTGAAGTAAATACAGTCAACTCAGGAAGAGGTGGACACTAAAGACAGTGTGGCCCAATGGGGCCCAAAACCAGGTGGAGGTGGGTGAGTACACAGCCAGAGTGCCCCCTGGAACCCAGGCTGCCCCTGAAAGCTGCTTCAAACAAAGGCTTAAATAGCGACAAACCTGAAAGGCAAGGAATACCCACAGCATCGCACCCTTAGAGCAGCACCCAGGAAGAAGCCTGGGACACTTCTGTGAGGGCCCCATGGACTGTTCCACTTGGACTGTGCCCTGCACACCTAGGCACCTTGAGATCTGTGCAGTGGAATGTATTTCTTTATTTCTTCCACTCCTGAATGACTTAAACATTTTCAAATTAGCAAACCACTTCATACAATCACTAATATGCTAAGAAACTTTTAAAAAATCTACTAAGATTGTTATGGTTCCCCTCTAGTGTACAATGATTAAAGCTTTTTTCCTTATAAGAATAATGAAATTCTTATTCACCTGTGAGAATTGATTTGGAGTTGTGGAGTCAGGATTGGGAGGGGTATATAGGTGGGTCTGGAGCAGGAGGGGGAGCAGGGATCCAGGGCAGAGCTGGAGGCAGAACTAGAGGGGCCTTTGACAATGTGTGCAATTTACTGGAGTAAGAAGGTGCAACCAGGTCACTTAAAGATTGCCTTGAAATTGAGTGCAACCCTCCAGGTGAGAAGGCCTGGCAGGGGCTCACACCACCAAATGTTCCTTGAATGGTCTGAAGATTACATAAGCAAGGGTGTGAAGCAGAACTCCAGTTAATAGGGTCTTGTTTAGTCCTTTGTGCCTTCAGTTGACAACCATGGGGTTCCAGTGCATCAACTCCTGGTCAGACAAATCCAGGCAGCTACATATTTCTTCTCTGCTACAGCCAGCCCAGCACATAATCTGCCTGAATTGTTCTTCAAGATCTAGTAAAACTGAAGGCTAAAGGATACTGTCACTTTCCCCAGTGAGGTAATGTACTGTCAGCCTCTGCCCATCTCAGGGCCTGCAGCATCTGAGACTCAATATTTCCTGCAGATTTCCCAGGATTAAGATGTACACAGGCTCATAGTTTCAGCTCCAGCTGAGCTAAGAGACATAGAAAATACATACAGTACATACACCACATTTTGGACTTTCATACATTTTGTCACCTATATATTAGAAAACAAAACCAGATACTAGATGTTGACAACAATTTGGTCTATCTATCAGCACATTTTTCCTTCAAACAATGACAGGTCTTAATTTCAATATGGAGTCACTTTGGAATTGGAATGTGGGGCATAGACTGTGTTTATCTACCACTTTTTATTAGACTAATTAGATGTCAATTATCCCTACCAGAGAATGGCAGTAGATGGTGAAAGAGGAGTTGTTTTTGTCAATTTGCATGTGGAGTGGACTGCCCATCAGATCAGACTTTCTTCCTGTCCAGAAGTCTCAAACTCTAATTTTCTTCTTTCACTCTCTTCATGAGTTTTCTCTAATGGCAAGGCCATGCAGTAGTTTAGCCTCTACAGGTTCAGGGTTAACTTTCCACCATCACAGGAGAGGGATCAGGAACAGATTGGCTAGAATTCCAGTCACCCCAAAAGACTGAGCTTTCATTTCCCATGTAAGCCTTTAGAGCTGAGCAGATTGAGGGCCCAATGGAATTGGGCTGTGGAAAGCAATGGAAGAAACACAAGCACAGTGAATGATGGAGTCCTACAAGCAAGAAATCAGAAGACAGCTAAACTACAATCCTGTGGACAAGAAATTGCAAGGAAAATATAAGGAAAAGGAGATCAGAAAGGAAATGATTCAGGGAGAGAAATATTTCAGAATATAACTTGGAATCTGCAAGAACAGAATATGAAATGGAGAGAAGAAAAGAAAAATACTTAGGATGTAAAGGGGGCTAGAATAAGAGAAATTGAACAACAGGAACTGAACTCCATATGACTATGAAATTGTAATAGCTGAATATTAGATTTTGTCAAGGTCCTAATTTTTTTTTCTTTTCCATGGCAGGCCTGTCATTATTTAATACAGCATTATAAACAAAAAAGTAAAACAGAAATATATGAGCCAATTAGGAAATTCTTTCCTTATCTAAGGTTTATGCTGCATGTATTAGTCAATGTTGTTTTTAATGGTCAATTTTAAAGTCAAGCAAGGAAAGCCACTTAAAAATACACACATACCATATGATGAGAGGAACACAGATGCTTTTCCAGAATGACATTAGTGAAATCTGAGTTGTGTATGATTTTGGCCAAGACTAGAGAGAATGAGAGCTCATTTAAATTTGGCTCCTGAGAGGATCCATGGAGGAAGTGGCAGGGACAGGGAGAAGCATATGTGGGTCTCAGTCTCTTGCCTTTAATATAACTCAAAGTGGGGGGTAGGGCTTTCCTATGGATACTTGGAATTGGAAGTTTCAAACTATACAGAATGAAAAAGTAGAAATGGCAAGGGCAGCTTCTTATCATCCAAGCCATTTGGAGATACAGGAGTTGCTATTAAATTATGCAGCATGAAAGTACAAGGGAACTTATGAAAAGAAGGGGTGGGGCCATTTGGAGACAAAGTGTCAGTGGTCATTCAGAGAAGATAAGGGTGGTTTTATCAAAACCTGGAGGTACAGGCCCTGCTATTTGTGGTTATGCCCAGGGCAGGCATAACTGGGGTGGTCACTCAAAGGAAACACAACTAAGACAGACAACAGTAGCCAAATCATTGGTAACATCAAGCCCCTGATTATGCTTGCAGATATGTTGTCACCTTTACTTCCTAACTGTGTCAGATTAAGTGATCCCTTCAGCATGTGAACCCTTTACTTTCATGACACACAATCTTTCCCAGGATTGAATAGAAAACACAGATGCTGGAGACCAGCTGAATTTTTACTTAATAGTTTAACTTGGGATTGTGTAAACTGTGATTCCTTAATAAATCATCTCCTGCCTTTGATAGCAGTTCCTGTAGAGGGCAGTTGAATGGAATTAGTGCCATGGTTTGCACTCTTTAGAGTGAGAGGCATGTTGGGAAGAGGGACTACCCAGCAAGGGCTTGGCTGGGTAATGTGGCAACCCACTGGGAAACACTACCCCTCTGAAAATTATAATACCTTGAGCACTACTCTCTATAAACAACTCAATCATCTACTAATTTAGACCTATTTTCCTCTTACTTTTTAAAAACATACTCCATTCTTTTTAAAGCAGCATGAGAATCCAATTTAAGGATGCATCATTCTTTCCAAAATTAAAGGATTCTACTATAGCATAAGTTCCTAGAAGTAGAGTTATCATTAATAAGAATACTCTAAAATCCTTTAGAAGAAATAAACCTTTTTCAAATTAGACTACTTATAGGGAACAATAATGATTCAAATCAGAATATTAATATTCATTGGCTCTGTACAATATCCAGTGTTAACCAAATTTCAATAGACTTTCCAGATGATGTCTCCTTAAAATCAGAGTGGGCCCTCTATGTTTATATTTGAAATGTTCAAAAGAAAAACCTAAAAGAATAAGAAAACCCAATGGAAAGGTGACCAACACATAGCAAGATATGTTCAATCAAAATATGAATGTACAAAATAAATTAGAGAAATGGAAACAAAATAACACCTATGTATGGCAGGGAAAGCATAGAGAGATTGAGGGGTGATTATCAAGGGTTTTTTGATTGTTAGAGGTTTTTTGTTTGATTCTTTTGTAATTTATTACTATTATCATATTGAAATAATGAAAATGTTCTAATAGTGATTGAATTGATGAATATACAACTATGTGATTATAACAAATACCATTGATTGAACACTTTGGATAGACTGTATGCTTTATTAATATGTATAAATAAAATTGATTAAAAATATGAATGTACATAACTGTATAATTAAAATATCTATGTGTGAGAAAAATACACACACAAATGCAAATACACAAAACCACTTTGAGCTCCCAAATCCAAATGGAGCATATATCTAGCATAAATACACTGATGCTACCATTCACCACAACTCTTTCAGAATATAAGCGGATTAGATAATTGATGGGAAGATTCTTCCAAAAAGTACATTCCAGTAGTGAGAATGCTGATGCTTCTTTGGTTTGCATCTGTTTTGTTTATCATCTATCTTTTCTCTGTAACTTGTAGATGATTGATGCTGTTCATTTGCAGAATGACTTCTTACTGGTTTTCACCATAGAGGCTTCTTTCTGGTGCACCTACAAACAAAGCTAACTGCCCCTCACCTCTCCCTTAGAACTCAGTTGTCACTTTGAGCTAATAGAATTCTGCATCTGTCCCACCCTTCTAACCACCCAGACAGGGATTTTCTATCCTTTTTATCTTTTATCTCAGTCCTCCACCAGCTGTGGGTTTGCCATGTTTCTCCCATAAACTTTTCATCTAACCTGTGTTTCTAAACTTTTGCCTTCTGTACTATTTAGACACTTTCTTTTTTGCTTCATAATTTTTCTTTTATTTTTCTACTACTGTGCTTTTCTCCTTAGCTCAAGAAAAACAAAGCACAAAGCAAAACAAGAAATAAAATTTATCTCAAAATGGAGCCATCAAATTCAGAACATTTCTTTCTGGACATCAATTCAACTACCACATTATTCATGGAGGAGGCTGCATCCTGATGGGCTTTCAACTGTCTTCGCTCTCTCCCTAGAATGAAGGTCTGTGGGAATTGCATTTTCCAGAGAAGTTTTGCATTGCTTTCATCTCTGACTGCAAGGAATGAAGTGGGTGAACTGGAGTTTAAATTGCCGTTCCCTGTCCTTCTCTAAGCAGACCTAGACATCACTTAAGGAGTTCATTACAATGTACTTTCAGGCAGCCCACCTCCATCAATTCTATTTCAGTAGGCCTGGGGTGGGCCAAGGTAATTTGCATTTCTCAAAGGCTTCTTTGAGAAGCACTAGTAGAAAATATATATGTAGTCCAGATGATTCCATAGAGTCCATATTCTGTTCATAGCTGAGTGAAGAGATTTGATTTTGAACTGACTAGGAGACCCAGGGTGATGGTAATGCATACTTAGAATGCAAAGGATTTACCTCACAGATTACATTGTATACCCTGGCCACCCTGGGACACAGTCAGGGAAACATTCATCAACTCCTCATGTCAGAGACTCTTGATAAATCTGTCTCTCAATTCTGCCATTTTCTTCTTTGCTCTTTATTTCTTAGGAGTCATAGGAAAGCAACTAGCAATGCCTTTTCTGGTTGTCATTATGTCCTTCTCTCATCCTGAATATTTTTGGGTGGTGTCTTCAATGGCATTGAATGAGTCCTTGTCAGAGATGAAAGGAATATGCCTGGAATCCACTCACAGAGGGACAGTCCTCTAGGAACCCCCTTGCTTAATCTCCCTGGAACATGGATGTTCATAATGGACACTTCCTTACCAGCTTTTGGCTATGTCCATTATTTCCTTCCTGCCAACCTAAACTTATGGCTGCAAATATAGCCCAAACCTTTAAGGAAGCATAATTGAACCTCTCCTGGAATCCTTATTCCTCCAAATCACATGAAGATCCTTGTGTTGGTGGGAGTGTAGTCATGTATATCTCTCCATACTGACCTAGACCAGGCAGGAAATGTTTCACTTTCTCATGATGAGCACCTTGCATTGTCTTCTAATACCCCATATTTTGCACACTAACCCACAAGTGGTCATCAAGATATCAAAAGCTACACTGGACCCATACTCTGTAGCCCTTTATACCTTTGCAGGCTAGAAGTAGAAGCACACTAGGCCTCCCATAAGGGGCCCAGCTCTTTTCCACTTAACATTCCATAGACACACAGGGGAATTTCTCTACTTTGCTGAACCACTACATACCCTCCATAGGAGGGGGTGGATAGTTATGTCTTTCCAATTTTCTCCTTTACTGACTTCCCAGTTTCTAAGTATTGGTCTTAAGCACCCTTCCTTGGGAGAAATTGAACACACCAAAGGTAAGATATCTGCTATAGTTAGTAGTAATGTTTTCCTGATACTCTTTCATAGTTTGTAACAAATGTTCCCAAAAATAAAAGGTGCTGGTGGTGGGGTGATATATGGGAGCTCTAAGAATATGAATGTTTGTTTTGTAAGGTCACAGCTTTTACTATACATTTATTCTTCAAGGATGTGTATGTATGTATGATATATTTCAATGAAAAATTAAAAATACAATAAAAAGAAGAAAGACTTCAAATTAGAGTCCTACTCACAAGCCTAGAACAAGAGAAAAGTAGAGCAAACCTAACACAAAGTGAGCAGAAGGAACTAAATAACAAAGATGAGAAGAGAGATAAATGAAATAGAGAACAACAATAAAAATCAGACTACAGAGAATAAAAAAAAAGTTGATTCTTTGAAAAGATCAATAAAATTGACAAACTCTTAGTAGAAATTATTTCTAGTTGAAATAAAAAAGACTATAAGAGGATACTATGAACAACTGTATACAAGCAAATTAGATAATTTAGACAAAATGGACAAATTCATATAAACATGCAAATTACTGACACAGAACCAAGAATGATTAGAAGATCTCTACAAACCAATTACTTGTAAAGAGATTGAAGACATTGACTTTTAAAAAGTTTTACATGCTAGATTAATTTGGAAAAAGGGAAGGGTTGTCCACTAAGGTAAAAATTCACCGTGTTTCTGGTTATCCTTGGGTTGATTCCAGAAGCCTGGACTTAGCCCTGCCCAGTTTACTGAAATTTCTGCATGAGAAGGAAGATGGTCAAGGCCTCAAACTGGTTGCCCAAAATTTCTGCAAATTCTGGTAAAAAAGTTCATTCATCAATCATTTACTATTGTCAGGCCACTTGTTCTCAGAGGCTTTTTTCTGCATTTCCCATATTTTCCCATTATTTATTATTTATATCAATGTTACAAGTTACTCAATAACTCAAGATAATAACTATAATAACAATAAATCTGCTTTGGCCAGTGGTTACACTCCCCTCATTTTTGTTCATTCCTCAATCTTGGGGTTTGGGGGCAATGTCTATTCTGACTGTTTGGGAGGCTGTGCAAAATGAATTACCCTGTGGCATAAGAAATGTCATAACCATCATTTTCTTATACTTCATTACTTAGCTTTATAAGAGTGTCCATGGAGAACACTGAAACTGAATGAATTTGATATCCATTAAAAATTCAGAAACAAAGACCTTACATGGAAGCTAGTCAAATGACTCTGGCATATCCTTGGATACTAGGTACAAAATGGATTATCCTGAAATTGGTTTACAGACAACAATTTATAACAAAACTTTCAAGCACTGGAATGGTGTTTTAGTCTGGTACAGATGGAGATGGAGCGTACCTCAAGGAAACATTTGGGAAAATGAAATTTAAAGTCAGAAATAAAATTGATCTTACACATGAAGAAATTGTGGAATTTTGTAATGTTTCTAAAGAACACCATACTAAAAGTAGCAGTTTTGTTTGTGTGGTTCTAAGCCATGGAACAAATGGTACCATTGACCTGAAAAATTTAACAAATTTCTTCAGAGGGAATAATAGTAGAAGTCTAACTGGAAAATCCAAACATTTCATTATTCAGCCCTGCAGGATACAGAGTTGGTCTGTGGCATTGAGACAGTCAGTGGTTTTGATAATGACATGGCATATGAGAAATTACCAGTTGAGGTCGATTTCTTCTATGCATATTCTACAGCACCTTTTACTATTCCAGGTGAAATTAAAAGGATGTATCTTGATTCATCCAGTCACTTTGTGCTAGGCTGAAAATACATGCTCACAAGCTTGAGTTTATGCACATCCTTACACAGGTTAACCAAAAGTTAGCCAGAGAATTTAAGTCCTACTCCCTTGACTCTACTCTTCATGCAAAGAAGCAGATTCAATTTACTGTGTCCATCCTCACAAAGGAATGGTATTTTCTTTATCACTAAATAAATTTCCCATATAATTCTATCTATACATTTATCTCTCAACCCATCCATGTATCTGTCTGTTTTTATTGACCTAATTTCTAAACATTTTGGGATTAAGATATATATCACACTCCTTGAGCACAAAATACTTCCAAGTACTGTTCCTAAGAACAAGAATATTCACTTACATACCACTGCTTCAGTCTGTGTGGAGGTTGTGCAAAATGAGTTTCCCTGTGACATCATAAATGCCATAACCATCTTGTCCTTCTACTCCATTATTTAGCTTAATAAGAGTATCCAGGGAGAACACTGAAACTGAATGGATTTGAAGTCCTTTAAAATTTCAGAAACAAAGACCTTCCATGGAAACAAGTCAATGGACTCTGGAATATACTTGGACTATAGTTACAAAATGTATTATCCTGAAATGGGTATGTGGATAATAATTTATAATAAAATATTCAAGTTCTAGAATGGCATGTCTGGTACAGATGTAAATGGAGCAAACATTTAAGGCCAAATGCAACATAAATAGAGGGACAAGGCTCTAACTATAAGGTGCTGGAATGTAGCTGACTCAGCTGCCTAAGTATCCTCATTTGTCCCTATGCAAATCATTTATGCATTCCAACAAAACACATGAAGAGATGCTATATAAAAACCTCAAACTGTAGATTATTAGCCACAGGAGATGAAGAAATTCTGTAAGGATATACTAAAATACAACTTATATAATAAACAGTGGAATACAAGGAAAGAAGAATAAAATGATCACCTGGGTATTCCATAATTAGAGAGAAGGTGGTTTTATCCTGAGCAAAGACACCACACAGTCTAAGGGATGTAGGCAGGGCCATTGACCCAGGTATTAAAAAAGGAAATGGCAGTTAGTGTCTTCATACATACCACAAGGAGGATGCCTCCAAGGCAGGAATCTCCAAGGAAAAAGTGAACCAAATCAGAAACTTCAGAATGGAAATCTTCTAAAGGTGGTGAGAGTTGCAGTAAAAATCATAGTACACTGTTGTAAAATATTTGAGCACATTAATTCATTTTCTTTTGAAGTTTACACCCAAAGAAAAATAGTGGTAACATTTTATACTCTTCTCTAAAGTGAAAGGACCATGGCATACATGATTTTAGAAATCATTCTGTCTGAGCCCCTCCTTAGGTGCATGGGAAAACTGAAGCTCAGAGAGAAGCACCATCACACAGCAAGGGAGCACAGGCTGCCAGCACCCTCTCTCACCAAGGTGCTGAGCTATTGCTGCCTCATGCTGTCTCACTGGATTTCAGTCTGACATTTCAGATGAGTTTTCCATTTTTTGCTCAAAGAAAGGAACTCACATTTACAATTGACTGTTATTCCTTTTGACTAGTTATACAATGATTTTCTAGGTAAATGCAGCATGAAACTTAAAATTTGCTCCAGTGTGATGATTTTGTTAAAATTTGGTTTGAATATTCATTTCAAATGTTAAATTCTACCTTTAAAAAGGGACATCATTGGATTTGTAAAATCATTTTTATTGATACATATTCAAAAAGCATACAATCCATCTAATGTGTACAATCAATAATATTTGGTATAATCACAGAGCTGTGCATTCACCACATCAATCATTATTAGAGTATTTTCATTACTCCACTAATAATAATATTAACAAAAAACAGTAAAACAAAGAAAAATTCTATCTCTTAATAATCACCTCTCAATCTCTCTTTCCTTTCCCTGCCTTACATGGCTGCTATTGTTTGTGTCTAATTTATTTGTACTTGTATTTTGTATAGATGGAGTCAAATAATATGTAGTACCTTTTGTTTAGTTTCTTTCACCTATGTTTCCATTTTTTAACCCTTTATGGCAGGTTATTAATATATTACTACACACTAGTATCAATAGTTTTTTTTAATTGTATTTTTGCCTGATATTAACATATTATAACATTAATATATCTTTCTTAAGTTTCAATGAAAAACTGAAATGTATGCAATATTACCCAAACTTATATTTAACATGAGGCTTCACTATGTTATACAGTCCTATCTTATATTTTTGAGTTTTTCTTCTGGTAATATACATGACCTTAGATTTTCCCTTTCAACCACTATCATACCCCATTATTAGCACTTCTAGATACATATTGAAACACTATGATGTGCTTTCACCATTTCTATTCTTTTCCAAAGATTAACAAACAAACTTTTTATGAATTCTGCATAGGTTAAACCTCAGCTTTACATTCACTAACCTCATTCTTTCTGTTAACTATATTCTAGTTATTAACTCCATGTGTTTACAATATAAATATATTTCATAATTTATTTATATTTCATAATAGTGAACATTTAGTATTTGGCCTTTTGTGTCTGGCTTTCTTTACTCAACATAATGGCATCCAGGTTCATCCATGTTGTCAAATGCTTCATGACTTCATTTCTTTTTATTGCTGCATAATATTCCATTGTATGTATAAATCACAAATTGTTTATCTGTTGTTTATCATTGGTTGATTGAAACCTGGGTTGTTTCCATGCTTTGGCAATTGTGAATAATATCACCGGGAACAATGTTGTGCAGATGTCTGTTTGCATCACTGCTCTATTATTCTGGGTATATGCCTAGTAGTGGTGTTACTGGGTCACAATGCAAATCTATATTCAATTTCCTTAGGAGCAGCCAACCATTCCTCCAGAGTGACTGTGCCTTTCTACATTCTAACCAACAGTGAATAAGCATTCTTATCACTTCACATCCTCTACAACACTTGTAGATTGCCATCTTTTCAAAAATTATTTATTTATTTCTCCCTCCTCCTTGTTTGTGCTCAGTCTGCTCTCTATGTCTCTACATTGTGTGCTCTCTGTGTCTCCGCATATTCTTTTTGAACATTTTTTTCATGTGGTTTTTACCATTTGTATTTATTCTTTGGAAAATGTCTATTCAAATCATTTGTCCATTTTTTAATCAGGTCATTTGTCTTTTTTATTATTGAGTACTAGAATCTCTTTATGTATCATGAATATTAAACTCTTATCAATATTTGATTTCCAAATATTTTTTCCCGTTGAGTCAGCTGCCTTTTCCCCCTTTAGACAAAGTCCTTTGAGGTGCAAAAGTGTTTAGTTTTGAGGAGGTCCCATTCATCTATTTTTTCTTTTGTTGTCAGTGCTTTGGGTATAAGCTTTAAGAATTCCCCACATACCACAAGGTCTTCTAGATGTCCCCCTATATTTTCTCCTAATAGTTCTGTAGTCCTGTTTTTTATATTTAGGTATTTGATCCATTTTGAGTTGATTCTTGTATAGAGAGTGTGGGAAGGGTCCACTTTCATTCTTTTGGTTGTGGAATCCAGTTCTCCCAGCATCATTTGTTGAAGAGACTATTTTGTCCCATTTATGCAGACTTGGTATATTTATCAAAAATCAGTTGGCCTTAGAAGTGAGAGTCTACTTCTGGACTCTCAAGTCTATTTCACTGGTCAATGAGTCTATCTTTATGCCTATACCATGCTGTTTTGACCACTGTAGCTTTGTAATATGTTTCAAGGTCAGGCAGTGAGAGTCCTTCCATAACACTCTTCTTTTTTAGGATGTTTTTGGCTATTCAGGTGCATTTTCCCTTCCAAATAAAGTTGGTATTCACATTTTTTATTTCTGTGATGTAGGCTGTTGGAATTTGGGTTGGTAGTGCATTTATATAAATCAGTTTGAGTAGGATTAGCATCTTCACCACATTTAGTCTTCCAACCCATGAACACAGAAGGTCTTTCCATTTGTTTAGGTCATCTTTGGTTTTTTGAAGTGTTTTAAGAGCATATTTCTCAAAGAAATTTCCAAATTATCAAAGCTTTTTTTTTTTTTAATTTTACAGACATGGCTGATCCAAAGTTTAGCCTCGGATGTAGATGGAGGGTCCCTGTGAGTGAATGGTTGGGGATGTAATGGTTGACCAGGGAAAGGACCTTCCTTGACACAAGGGAGTCAGGAAAACTTAAGTAAAAGGGTTGAGGAGCTAGTGTGGGAGTGTCGGTTGGGGCTGGAAGAGAGCACACAGGAGCTGTTGAAGAAGACTGGAGTGCCAGACGAGGGAGTTGGGGCTGGAAGAGAGCACATAGGGGTTGTTGAAGAAGACTGAAGTGCCAGGCGAGGGACACAGCCTGGGGAGATTTATTGGGGAGATTTTAATCTGGGATGACAGACAAAAGGACTCAGGAAACGTGGAAGGTCCCAGCTCCTTCAATTATGGCACCCACGATTTAACTTTAGGTTCAGTGTTGGGGTTTGATTCAGTAAGACAACTTTCTTCTTCTCCTATCTGGAAAACTTTGCATTAGCCTGAGGAGATCCTGGGCCTGGTCTCCTGTCTGTGATCCCACATCATCAGAATTAGACCTGCTCCAGGTGATGGGTCTGAGCCGGCAGGGAAACTGAGGCCTGACCACCTCATTTGCTCCCTTGAGTGGGGTCGGTGACCCTTCTCTGAGTTGTGCACAGAAACTAGCACTGAAATTCAGTGATTGGGGGAGGTGTGGGGAGATGCTGGTGGGGTGGTGGGTCGGGTACATCCTTCTACCAGTTCATACTCATTCTTCATTGGTATGAAAATGCTGAAAATTGGTGACTAAGAGGGATAACTTTTATTCATGGATTGCTTGTTTAGAGCAGGACAAGGAGGCAAAGGGTCATAGAGATGGTGTCTGTGACTAGGGGAGTGGGTATGCGAGGTGAAGCGAGAAGTGGGACCCTCAATTGTCAGAATCTGGAGCGAAGTGGATTCTGTATCTACCAAAAGATGACTAGGCTTCTGGATTCCATTCTGGACAATCTAGGAAGGTATGGGCCTACTGCCAGGCCTGGTGGGCAACACTGACTCAGTAAGATACCGAAGGAGCAAGTTTGGAAGGCCGAGCAGTTACCCAGAGAGGCAAAAACCAGATGAGCCTATTTGAAAGTCTCTCTTCCCCCAGGTTTGCAGTTCTTCACCAAAGAGCCAGCTCCAGAATTTCCACGTTGGGGTCACAGCAATCTTCTGGGAGCCTTGGACTTGAATCTGTGTTTTTATAGCACTTCATTTAAGGCCCATAATTTAATGTGAGCTATCCAAATAAAAGAGTAGGAGAATGTTTTGTTTTGTTTTCTGGGGTAAAGTTGGAGTGACAAAAGATTTGTTGAGTGATTAGAGAGGGGACTTTTATGATAGTCCTATATCCTGTCCCAAATCCTCCCAGGCAATTTTCTTATACTGCCCTAAATTCTTAGGGTTGATTTTCTGCCCACTTTAATGTGCATGGTGAGGATGGCTTCTGCTTTCTTTCCCTGTGTGCTACTGCAAGCTGTGTACATCCCTGCCTCATCTGCCTTCCCTTTTTGTGTTAGTAAGCTTTTCCTACCCAGCCCCTCACTGGGAAGTTAGGGCCGCGGATATGGCAAAGATAAGTAGGGGAAAAAGTATACCATTATTCTCATGTTACCCATTTGGAATTAAAAATGATAGGAAAAATTATTCAGTAGCTTTTCTGGAACAGAGCCTCTGTGTGCCCACGCCAGCTCATGAGTTGGCATGGGGCATGGGGAGGTAGTGTGGAGTTAGGGCTCAAAACTGATCACATAATGCAGATTAAAATGCAATGCTTTTACAATGAGGACTTGATCTCTAGCTATACTTTTCCCTGTTGCCCCATCTACCCACCTCCTTCCCAGATTCAAAGCAGAACTTCCTCTAAGAGTGCTGTCAACATGACCCAAGACTGTCTGCCTGGAGTGGACACACACAGACTCAATGATACCCACACTACCTTCTCCTAATGCCCATTCTCCTACCCACCTTCTTTCCTACCAACTCAGTCAAACTCCTCTATGGTGTCTTTCAGATTACAAAGAAAATCTCCACCAGGTTTCCACCTTGGGTTTAATTCAAGGAAATCACAGTCTTCATTGCAGAGGGTTCTTAAAGTTGACCTCTAATAGTAAAAATGGTCATTAAAGAGAATTTATTTCCAAGGGGAGAAACTAAAGAAAAGAAAGGAGCTTGAAATCAAATGTAGGTTGAGAATGTGAACTGTTGCTTAACGTGTGTAGAATTGCTAATAAGGTTTCTTGTAAATGTGTGGAAATGAATAGAGTTGATAGTAATATGCTATAGTCAGTATAACTAACACTTCTGATTTATAAACGTGATTGTGGCTGAAAGGGGTAGTCTGTGGATATAATATTTCAATTGAAAGGAAGAAAGAGAATAATCTAGGGACTGTATAACAGTGATTTCAGTTGGTGGATAAAGATTGTGGTTGATAACATAAGAAAGTTCTTCTTTTACAAAGTGTTCAGAATATGGTGATACACAGGAAAATTACAACTAATGTAAATTATGGGTTATAGTTAACAGAAATATTGTACTATTTTGCAGCAATGACAAAGAAGATATACCAATTCTAAGGGACAGCAATAAAAGTGTATAATGGGTATGGGATTTTTACTTTTGGAGTAACGAAAATTTTCTAAAATTGACTGAGGTGATGACAGCACAACTCTGATGATTATGAGAGTCAGTGAGTGTTTACTTTGAATGGCCTGTACAAACATGGGAGTGTATAACACAATGAACCCTGTGGTGGAAGATGGACCACATATTTATTAACAGAACAAATATGAGAACATTCTGTCATGAATTATAAAAAGTATTAAATTCTAATACAGGGTTTTAATAACTGGGTGGTTTGGGAGTGAAATACACAAAATGTAAGATATTGGCTATTGTTAGCAGTAATATTTTGAGGATGCTTTTTCATAGTTTCTAACAATTGTTTCACATCAATGCAAGTTGATGGCGATGGGGTAATATATGGGAGCCCTGTATAATGTTATGCATGGTTGTTTTCTATGTTCACAACTTTTACTATAATCTTATTGTTTATGTATGTTCATGTATGAATGATAAACTTCCATAAAAAACTTAAAATGGGTTTGAAGCTGAAGAACAAATAATAAAATTATTTCAGTTACATTAAATCACATATATATGAATGCAGATTTCTTGTAAAATTGAAAAACAGAAATTTCTTATAAACTGAAAGCCCCATATTATTCAAGATAACTTCTACAGTTTGATTGTATTTTTAATATGTTAACAAATATTTCCTACATATGTTAACATATATATGTATTAATACATTCCATATTTTTATACAAAAAATTGATATATCTCTAATAATCTTTGTATTAATATATAATTATTTTCTTCACTCAAAGGAACTATGCTTTAACATTTTAGATCCACCATTTAGGTCCCAGAAAAATTTCCTCTAAGTTGATCCATAGGGGACATAACTAGATAATGGCAGCTTGCCCCTACAGATCCATTTATCACCCTTCTATCCCTGCTTTCTGCCCCAAGACCTTGACCTCTATTGACTACACAGAAGGGCTTGCTTTGCCCACTGCCTTCTAGTACAGCTCAGCCACTGGGAGACACCTAAAGCAGGTTAGAGATCTGAAGGATAGTGAGGTAGACAATGTTTTCTTCCATCTCTGTCTCAGTTGGGTCAACTTTGACTGAATTACTTTATTAAACCCAAAGTTCTTGGTGGGGTGGCCCACAATTGCACTCATTGTTTTGCCACTTCTGACCAGGGGGTGGTAATGCTCCTTTCTGGTGCCAGCTCTGGAGTGCTCCCATACTTTGTGGGTTTCCTTTAATGTGCCCACACTGTTCTAAATAGCCACTTTATTAAACTTTTCTCTAATATCCCTTCATATTGGGCATCTCTTTTATGATGCAACACTGACTGACAATCCTATTTACAAGTAAAAATGTAGCTCTGAATCATATACTCAAAATCAATATAATGTAAAATAGTTAATCCTGGGGTGCTCAGTAAATTATGTTTAGCAATAGAGGCCAGCAAAGTAGACTGAGAATACATGTGCACTTAAGTAAATATTTTATATACCTTAAAACATTTGCCTGTAGATTGATGGAACTGCTTGTTGAAAGTGTACTATATTATATTATTCTCTTGTGTAGAAAAATCTCACTTAAAAATAGTGAAAATAGGTAAGTTTTAGATTAAAGAGACTACATTTTAAAATGCATAATGAAAAGCAGCTTTAATCCCAATTATCTCCCAGAAATTGACTTTACACCCCCTGCTGCCTCTTTCTGGACCCACAACCCAGCAGCTACTCATCGTCAGCTTTTTTCAATATTTTGTGTATGTGCTCAGTTTTTAGAAGACAAAACAGTTTTTCTTGATTTATAGTCCACATATGTCCTTTAAATTTTCTCTTTTTATGTTTCATCTTTCATACAAAATTGTTAGAATCTGTGTAAAAGCATGACTGGACTCAGACATTTTACTTGTCTTTGTATTCATTTGAAAGTTTTGTATTTTTTACATCATTTACAGTCAAGTTTCATAAATAAAATATTACTAAATTTTTATTATTTTTGTTCTTACTTCAAAATAATTTGTTAAACAACTCATCAATACAATTTAATTCCATGAAAATAATAATTTCCAAAGGAAAGCCCATAAGTGAAAAAGAGGTGAAATTGAAAACATGAAGGACATAGATTTCCTTTCTTTTCTTTTGCTTTGTAGTATTTTTTTCAGAATATAAGTTATCAAAAGAAATTACAAAATTTAAAAACCAATTACATTTACTTATAACTCCAGTTCTGTGAAGTAACCATTGTTTTCACAAATATGCACACACACACAAGACACACACACTCACATATATTTCAAGCCTTTAAAAATGTCTACCTCTTAGAATGGGATTACTTTTACTTTTAATATGTGTTAAAAATCTACTCAAGGTAATATATTTCTATTTCTAAGGATGCACAGTTTCTATCGAGGAGATCATTTATTTTTTTTACCACTCATTACTAAAGAACACATTTCTTTCTAATACAATTTCTTGTTTCTAGGAAGCATATCTGTAGGAAAATTCTTAGAAGTGGAATTACTGTGTCAAAAAGATATTTATATTTAAAATGTTAATGCTATATTGCATTTCCAAGATTAAAATCAAGTTCATTTCCACCAGCAGCATCTGGGAGGCTTTTTCACCAACTTGAATTATAGTGAAAATACTTAACATTTTCTAATATGTCAGTCAAACTTATATCTCACTGTTTTAATTTTCAGGTCTTTGACATTAGTGAGGCCAAGCCTATCTGCTTTTGCTTTGAAGGAACTCTTCATATTTATTGAAATTGCACTTTGTCAATACTAAACATTTCCATGATTTTTCTTTGCTTTTCAACTTAATTTATGTTGGGTACTTTTTGGGTGAAAGCACATATATTTAACTTTTTATATATTAAATATGTCAGGCTTTTTTTCTTCATAGTTTCTGAGTTTAAATTCAACTTTGCATCTGGAGCACTGAATACAGAAGTTGGGAAATACAAAAATTTAATGAAATATTCTAAGAATAAGAAAGAATATCATTTACTTTGCATTCAAATGTTATTTCTGACAGGCACACTGCTTTCTGTACCTTATACTTTACCTTGTTAAGTACATGTGAAGTAAGAAGTTGGGGGAAAGGGATTAAAAATGACATTTTGTTTTTAATGTAATGCCCTCACCCTGAGTCACAGCAGTGCTTTCTGCCAAATTCTCCATTGCCAAATATCCTCTATTCCCTTTATTCAAAGAAAAATCCATCAGTATAATCCAAGCTGCAGGTTTTTTGAAGTAGAAATTGCTGAAGCAGGGATCTCTCAAAGACGTGTTGCAGGAGTTCTCTGGGCTTATAGATTGGCTGGGTCACATAAGGGAATTTGAGGACACACCATAGGGTAGCAAGGGAGAATAGAGTGTATTAGGAAACAAGAAAAGAGATGGGACATACCTGAGAGGGGTGTGGCCATGAGGCACACAATGTGGAGCCCTGAGGTAGGCGTTTTAAGGCCTTTCCTCCTCCCCTTTCCCCATATTAAGGAGGGAGCTCAGCTATTTCCTGTCTGGATTGGTTTCCTTTCTACCTTCACCTGTTAGCTTTCAGGGAACCAATGGGTAGTCCTTTCTATTTGGAGTTATCTGGGGATTCTTTTGAGCCTGGGAGTTTCAAATGGGGCCTCATGACCATGGTCTTGGGGGGCTTTTTGTCTGTAATGGTACAGCTTTGTTCTCAAGCAGCTGTCTCCCTTCAGGGGGTTTCTGGATGGGGTCTCATGGCTATGATCTGACAGCAGCCTTCCCTCATTTCCTATACTACCCTGCCTTAGGGGGAAAGTGAGAGTGAGAGTTTCAATAGCCATCTTGATCACAGCTGCTTATAAAGGCATTTAGAGGATCATGAAAGCCCCCTATTACACAGGAAGGCCTTACAAGCAGGTCTTGCCATGCAGGGAACAGATAAACATTGCTTAGTGTGGAATGCTTGTCTATGAAGATAAGCTATAGCTACTGGAGAGAAACTAGTTTATCACCAGTGTTGCTTAACTGCAAATTTATATGATGTGGTCTATTTTCTCAGAAAGCCCCTTTAGTCCATTGTTTTTGTCTTCTGAAAAGACAGTGTCATTTCTCAGAAAGGGGTCATTCCCAGCAATGCCAAATATAGGTCACCATTTTATTTAATTTAACATACTAATTTCTAATGATCTGTGCATATTTTAGGAGGAAAAGGTATTAAAATTTAACTGGGACTTAAAAATTGTTTTTCTTTCTTTTTAAAAAATTGGATCATAATAGTAATACACTTCCTTCATGTTCTCTCTTTCTTTCACTGTCCCATTCCCTTCATCTTTAAAACAATGTAATAGGCACCCATAAACTCTCCATCCCCAATAAAAAGTAGATTCTTCACATTAACTATCAACAATCACAATTTCAGAGACATATGTTATCCAATCCCTATGTTTAATTTCTGTCATTTCTGTCCCTTTCACATCCTTTTTCTTCTTCTTTCCTCATCCCATTCTGTTCTTATTATCCTCCTCAATTGTATCTCAAATGGTTTTGTCTTTGCATTATTTTTCTTACTGTCAGCAAAGAATGAAGTTGCAACAATGGAATTTAAATTTAAATTTCCTTAAATTTTAATTTCAATTAAAAGTTTTATAACAATTTAGATTCAGGTACTGCATCCCAGGTATTCTGAGTCAATAAGTCTGGGGAGGGCAGAGATATTTGCATTTCTAATAAACAACCAGGTTGTGCTAATATTACATAACATTTGAGTAGAACTAGTATAAAACGTATGTAGGCCAGATGATTCTTAATCCTGTAATTTTTCATATGTATCCATTAATTTTGGCATTTTTCCTTTGGATTATTTTCTCAAGGCTTTGGTGATTGGACATATATATTATGTTGAGTTATGACTCTTAATCTCCTCTCAAATAACATAACTTAGTTCTTCCAGAATTTTTCTGAGTAGTCTTTAAAGAGACGCCAAGATAAATGAACAACTAGAAATACACTCAGTTTTATTTGCTTAATATTTGCCTGCCTCTTTAACAAATGGTGCTTGGAGAACTGGATATCCATACCCAAAAGAATGGGAGAAGAATACCATCTCACACCCTATACAAAAATCAACTCCAGATGGATCAAAGATCTAAATATAAGAGCCAAAACCATAAAGACATTGGAAGATAATGTAGGGAAGCATCTACAGGATCTAGTAATAGGAAATGGTTTCATGAACTTCACAGCCAAAACACGAGCAGCAAGAGAAAAAATAGATAA
>JAQZBX010021850.1:0-31981 GCA_029593785.1 Cabassous unicinctus
CCTTGTGGGTACCACCCACCTCCCCTGCCAGGAAGCCCTTTACCCAGCAACAGCTGACTATAGCCAATCATCACACAGACGCTGCCTCCAACCAATCAGCGGGCTACACGGTAGCCCTAAACCCTATAAATTGTACTGCACTTCCCTAATAAAGTAGACCTGCGCCACCAGCCTCGTCTCTGCAGCTTCTTTACTGCGTTGCCCTCCACACCGGATTCCCCCACACGCCAGCCGGGTCACCAGCTCGGGGTCTCCTCTCCCACCCGGAGAGAGAGACAAACCACAGCCTCCTTAACACCTTTTTCTTCCTGCACACAGTTTTTTTAATTCCCCCCCTTCCCATTATTCCTATCATAACCTGGAGGTGTCCTTTACAGGTCCCACTGGTAAGGTTGCCTTGTGCCATTAGCCTGGCATCCCTAGGTTGAGTAGGCCTTCTAAGAGCTGGTGTTGAACTGTCTGTCTCCTGCCCAATGCCTTGTGCTGTGCCCTCTCAGAAACCTGGGTTCCCTGAAACCAGTGACCAGAGCTGGGGCGCTGCCTATGGTGAGGATGTCCCAAGGCTGGTGCTAAGTGTGGAGGCCATGGAGACATAAACTGTCAAAGAACCCTTCACCCTGCTTGGCCCTGGATGGCTGGTAGACAGAGATGGGTAAGATTCCTTAGGGAAGGAACAACCTAAGAGAAGTACAGTTGCAGAAGGGCCCTCAGAGAGAATTTGAGGGCCTACAGATGTAGGACACTGAACTTCACCCCCTCCCAAGGGAGGTTTCCTGCTGCAATGGCTATTT
The DNA here is from genome assembly GCA_029593785.1 of Cabassous unicinctus. Classification (NCBI taxonomy): domain Eukaryota; kingdom Metazoa; phylum Chordata; class Mammalia; order Cingulata; family Chlamyphoridae; genus Cabassous; species Cabassous unicinctus. The sequence continues at coordinate 792 of JAQZBX010021850.1, forward strand.
TGTTTCCCATGCACAACTCAGTTAGGAAGACAGATAGCAGAGATTGACCTGGGCTTGCTATTACTATTAACATTTGTCTCTCATTTATTTACTTTGAACTATTGGGAAGGAGGAAGTTTTTATACTGGACTGTATGTGATACCTTTTCCCTCTTCTTTTTCTTCTTATTTAAACAGAAAAGGGGGAGATGTGGGAAGTATCTGATCTTCATATCTAAGAAATAGATTGGAGGCCTGTTTTCTCTGCCCACACAGAGAAATCACCACTCCTGTTTATCCTACCTACCTTATCTCTCTTATCTCCCATCTTATCTCTTAAGTATATCACTAATGTTTCTGTAATCCTGCTTCCCCATTATCAGCCTGGAATTCTTATGAGATTATTTATACCCTTCACTAGCTGCCATACCTGCCTGATCCCCATGCACAAGCACCCTGAAGTAGACTGTGAAAAAAGTCCTGAATAAAAAGCTGTGCTGGGGATCAGCTCGAGAGAATAGCTTCCTCAGCTGCTCCACCCCTGAACTCACTCAATCTACATGTTAAGAGTAATTTCATTGCACCATCGCTCTGCTGGACAGACCCCTGCCGGACTTTGCAGGATGGATTCCTGCAACATGCTTAGGAATAATGCTAAGTATGTCTCTGCTTTTTTAAATTATAGAAATTAAGTAATATTATATTAAATATAAGCATATGGGATTATGGCTTCATTGTTTATACTTTAGTGTATATTTTCACTAATATTTTTTTGTACACTTTGTGTATGTAAGTCATAACCCTTAATATTAATGCATAAATATACATATGCATGCATACATACACCTACACTTTTATATATTAATGTTGTAATTCTTGAAAAAGCAATACAGATTACTGGCTTTCAATAAATTGTAAAATCTTCAAAAATTAACAACAAACATAAAACAAACATTTGATAACTTATAAACAATTATAAGTTTGAATAAAATCACTGATTTCATTTTGTGAAATGTTTTAATATTAGTTGTGGAAATCATGACACTGATAAGATGATATTATATACCACTTAGAATGTTAACACACCTTTGCTTTGATTTTAAGAAATTTTGAAGATTAGCACATAAATCAGGTTTGCAAGTATTTACTTGTGTAACTAGGTCCTGACTATATTGATTGGGTTGGCCCAACAGCTCAGTAAAAGTTGATGTTCAAAAAAAGGCTGTAGTTTCTCATGAGCTGGTTAAGCAGAGTAAATTTCCAAGAACAATGCATAATACAACTCAAATTGAGGGTTATCCATACATATGCCTATCCAAAGTTTTTTTAACTTTTCCCCACTCTCCAGGATCATATTTGCTTTCTAATTTTGCTTTTTTTTCATTAACAAATTTCTTTATTGCAAACATCTTACTTCATAGTTAAGATTCCATGGTTAATCACAAGAATGAGATGCCTCTTTACTTTGATTCTATTGCACAGCAGATTCCCTGGTCCAATGTATCCTCATTAAATTGCTGGCTCAAAGAATGATATTCTTATTTTTCTATAATTTTTTTAAAAATTCAATGATGTATCAGTCCTTCTTTTATGTTATATCTTATTTGTATTTACACATTTAAAGTTTTCTTGTTGTCTACACAATAATGGCTATATACTTTCTTCAGAATTTGGAAGCACTCTATAGTTTATTCCTTAACTTCATTGTCTCACTTTCAACATTCTATCATCTTCTCCCAAATACCACAATGGCACCTGTAGCTTCTCATTTTTTTTTAACTCTGCCTACTCAATCTAACAGATTTTTGAAACATATTCTAAGGATGTGGAAATGATAGTTAAATTCACATCTGCTATGCCATTTTATAGCTTTTGGGTTTTGAGAGAAAACTATACACAAACGCAAAGAGGAATGTTCCAGCTCTGAGGTTCCTAATGCAAAATTAAAAAATTAAAAAGCTTTTATATTTAGGTTTTTGATCCATTTTGAGTTAATTTTGGATAATCATGTTTTCATTTATTTAAAAAAATGCAGGTGGAATTTTTATGGAGATTGCACTGAATCTGTATATTAATTTGGATGGAATTGGCATCTTAATGATGTTTAATCCCCTTTATGAAGTTATGCACGTTTGCTTTGTAAGTTCACAACTTTTTCTATGCACTTATTGTTTATTTATGTTCATGTAAAAATGAAATAATAATAATAATATGGTGGGCTGGGGAAAAATATACCAAATGTAAGATACTTTGTTTAGTAGTAATATATTTAAGAAGCTTTTTCATCATTAGTTAAAAAATGTTTCACAAATGCAAGGTATTTGTGATAGGGTGAGGTATGAGACCCGTGTATGATGATATGTATGATTGTTTTTAAATTCACAGCAACTACAATAAAATTATTGTTTCTGTATGTTTATGCATGAGAGATATACTTCCTTAAATGTTAAAAATATATAGAGAACATGTTTTACTTATTGAGTACCCTCTTCCACACATGTATAACTCATGGGTGTAAAGTCTCTTTTGCTCAAAATTCCTTGTTTTTCAAAATTCCTTGTTTAATTATTCTAAATGATGGAGAAGAGATGTAACATGCAGTTTAGAGCCATCTACCTTTTAAAATGTTGAGGGTAATAATTGCTCTGTATGTGATTACATATTTACGTGTTTCAAAATATTTCCAACTAAGATTTTAGGTAAATCTTAATATATATTTTAAGAGTCTTTTTTTCTGTATATATACTAAAAATATTTACAATTTGAAGAAGCAATGAGTGAATTCATTTCTTTCCACAAATTAACAAATGTACATTATTCTCCATATAAACTGCTTGTTTAGGCTTAAATTACAAACTGTGTTTTAGTGCAACATAAAATTTGGTTACAGAGAAAGGAATATAAAGTATCATTTCCATGAAGCATGTAGCTTATCTAATACTAATAAAACAAATGGAAAGAAAAAAATAGACCACAGTCATATTTTACAGATACATCTCATTTCCTTCAAATAATAACCTTATCTGGTAAAAGTTATGCTTTTATCAAGCTGATCATCATTTCAAAAAGGTATTTTTTCACAAGCAAGATATTTGGCTTCTTATGTTAATTTAGTCAAAGACAACTACCTAAATAAGTGATTTTGCTGGTAGCACTAAGATATAATGTATATATACAAATTAGTTAATTAGACTATTGTTAACTGGTTATTGTCTAAATTAGAAGTTGAATTATTGATACTTTATATTCACCTTTGAGAGATAGACAGAGATGTGTCCTAAAAATCCTTCTACTCCAGGAAAGTGAAATGATGTCATATGTCTATTCATTGATTTCGCTAAATCAAAAAGTTCTTATTTTGTGAATCTTCAAGTATACTACATGACCACTATTTTTGAAAAAATTAGTTTCAAAACATGCACTTTATTTTATTTTCTTTATTTTGTTTGTCATTTTTTTGAGTAAAATATTTATAATATTTCTTTAATTTTTTTATTTAGTTGGAGCCCAATGATTCTCTGTATTGTAATTATTAAACATACTTGTGTCAAATTGTTATTGGTTTGCAAATTAATATTTTGGGATATTAATTTTAATATGCACACAGATTTTATTCAATATTTGAATGACACTCTTATTTTGGAAATTTTCTATAAATGAATAATGTCAATGAACAATTTGACATAATAACCATAGTCTCTATAATAAAAACTTCAAAATTAGACTTAATTTTAATGACCAACTGATTCAAAATAACTGGCTCTTATATGTAAATCAGCCAACTAGAAATTAAATTCTTTAGAGAAACAGCAGTCCAAAAATTAATTGACAATTATATGGAAAGAATAAAATCATTAATTTATTTGAATATTTTTATAAGTGTTATTGATAAAATACATGTATAATACATGTTACTTACCCTAGAATTCAGTATGCTATTAGCTTAAAAAATTATGTTCCAAGATGTCAACACAGTAGGAAGCACTAACAACCAGCTCATCCCACAGGAAATCTAAGAATTAGCCGGGATCCATTGGATCAACATTTTGGGAACTCCAGAGACTAGTAGATCACAGTGCACCATCCAGTGCAGAGCAGGAAGTGGAGAATTACCATCTAGAAATGAGCACATTACTCCACTTGCAGATGCAGTTGCTTATCCCACACTGATGAGAGAGGTTCAGCTTTTGGACCCACTCTCCTGCTGGAAGCAGTCTCTCTTTCCCAAATTCAGGTGAAACATGGCCTGGGACCAACTACAGATGCTGATGGGCAAATTCAACTACCTGAATTCCAATCTGTAGCACAGTTGAGGTTTAAACTTGCCCAAACCTCTATGAAGCCAGCAGCATTTTTACGGTCTCTATGCCTGACAGGAGAGGTGGCACGGGTGACTGAAAAACATACTGGTCTCATAGGGCTGTAGGTATCTGATGCAGAATATCCAGTTTGAAAAGTCACTGCTTAGGCTCCCATACCAATTAAGAGTGTAAATTTGGTGCAGTTTTTAAACTTTCTCTGGGCAGACTAGGTTGATTCACATTAGGCTCCCATACCCTTATTAGGAAGATAAATGCACGCACTCTTATGAACAGTGCAGGCAGATTCACTCTGCCAAACTTGTAGGGCTGCTGCACATCTTGTTCTCCTGGATGGAGAAGTGCAAACATTCCTGGGTGTGTGGGCAGATTTACCCTGCTTTCCTTGAAAAATTGCTGCAATCTCATCTCCAAGGTGCTCCAGGAAAGAGAGATACAACAAGAGCCATCTGATCCCTCTCTCAAGGCACTGCAGGAAGAGTAGCTCTGCTCACCTGGAGGGGTTGGTCCAGCACAGGGTATGGCAGTTGATCAGATAACTGAAATCTCAATGACTGGAAGCTGTGCAACAGTTTCATCCCAGGTAGGCTGGAAATCTCAACCTCAACAATGCCCCCACCAGGAGCTAAGTCAGTTGATAATTAAAGTCACAGAATAACCTTAAGACAGCAGGGATCAATAGATAAAGTGATACATGCTGGGTACCTTAGGAAAGCCCAAATAAGAAGACAATTAAAGAGAAGATTGGATGCCTTCAGGGTCCCTTTACCAGAGCACATTGGAATTGATCTAAACTGTTTTCAAAGGTCCTCTGAACTTGTTTTTACTGGAAAACCAAAGTGGGGATGTTTGTTTCCAGGGGCACACTTCTGAAATAACAGCAAGAGAAGACAAAAGGAGTATGAAAAATATACAGAGGCAAGTTAAAATCAAATAAAACCTACTAACATTCTTGGAGGAGGAATAGAGTAAGCTTTAGCAAAATGCTAACCGATAAGAAAGCCATAGGCTAAAGAGAAACTGAGCACAGAAGAAACAAAAAAATTCAGATGCCAAGACAACAGCAAAAAAATAGCCATCCTTAGGAACAGGGAGTTATGGCTCAGCAAAAAGAACAAATTAAAACATCAGACAAAACACAGTATTTGAGACAACTAATGACAGATATCCAAAAAAATATATCTTTAATAAATGGAATGAGATAGCTAAAGAGATTAAGGATGGGGGATTTCTGGAAAGATGGCTTCAAGGTAGATAGGCACATCTCTACTCTCTCAGGAATGACAGTGGAGAAAGGGCAAAACCCTACCTGATAGAGCTGCTCAGTGGAGATATACAATGGGAAAGTGCTGCACATCATCCAAGAGGCAATAAAACAGAAAGAGAAGACAAAAGTAAATCATGAGTTACTAGCCTCTGTGGCTGGAAATGGCTTTTATGCCCGACCCCGAAGGCAATAAGCTTTGGTAAAACCCCTGGCTCACTGCGGCCAACTGAGTAGGAAGGAACATTTCCTGCAAGGGAGAGGGGTCTGGCAAAGGGTGGACAGTGGTTACTTTACAGCGAGTTTGGCCAGCTGATACCCCTTTGAGTCTCAAGAAAGACACCAACTATCACTGAGGTGGCCCCTGAAGGAGGAGACGTGGATCTGATCAAGTAGGTTGTCATATACAGAATCTCTTTGTGAGAGAAGAACTAGGTCAGCAAGGGGGCAGAGACAGAAGCCTAACCAGCCCAGCTCTGCAAACTGTTAAAAGCCTAACTCACCTGAGGGAATGGGGGCAGAAATACCCAGATAATCTGATGAAGAATATTTAACTTATGAACCCAGTATAGCTTATTGGAAGAATTCTAACATATGTGGTACCTGGTTAGATTCTTAGTATATCCTAAGAGCAGGTAACCAGGTTATCAGACACTCAGCCAGAATGTATAAACATATTTTACATAATGATTTAGGCCTTCTTGAATTTTTCATTTTTTTTAAAGATTTATATTATTTATTATTTACTTCTCCCCACACCATTGTTGTTTGCATTTGTTGTGTCTGTTTGTTTGGTACTGGGCTTCTTTTTTAGGAGGCACCAGGAACTGAACCTGGGACTTCTCTTTTGGGACAGAGACACCCAATGGCCTGAGCCATCTCTGCTCCCAGCTTCTTTATGTCTTTCATTATGTTTTCATTCATGTGTCTCTTGTTGTGTCATCTTGTTCTCTCAGCTTACCATGGCAGCCCATCATGTCAGCTCCCTGTATTCATTGTCCTCTTTAGGAGGCACCAGAAGCCAAACCCAGACTTCCCCTGCTGTAGGCAGGAGCTCAATCACTTGAGTGACATCTGCTTCCCAGGTCTTTTATTTTTTTATCGGTTCCTTTTTTTCCCTTTATTTTATTCACTAAAGCCAGGTTCATCACCAGGAGAGGGCAGGCTGCAGTGTGCTTGATTGATGAGTACTAGCAACCTGAGAAGCTCCTTAGGGGCCTAAGAGGGAAACCTGTTTTTCCTGAGTTGTTTTCTTGTTGTTGTGTGTTTTGTTTCTTGTTTGTTGTTTTTCCCTTTTTGAAAAACATACTTTTTCAGCCTATTTTATTTCTTTTCTTTTCCTCATTTTTTAATTTTCTCTTAATTCAACTTCTACTTGTTTGGCCTTCATTTTTTATCTCTCTCTCTTTTTCCTCCTTTTCCTCTCTTCTCATTTTCTGGCCATATATTTCACTATATATTTTTTCTCCATTTTGTTTGTACTGTTTTTTTTTCTGTTTTTTTTTTCTTTCCTAACTTTTTGATACTTATTCCTTTATTTTTTAATGAATTTTTACATATATTTCTTATTTATTCTCCTAGCTCTTGTACAATTCCTCTTCTAACTCTTAAATTATTATTACTATTATTCTTTTTCTCTGCTTACCTTTTTCATTTTCACTGGTCCTTATAATTTTTTACAAAGGAACACAGACAATTCAAGGATATAAAATAAGAGGAACCATGTATCAAAAAGAAACCTTACCACTCACTCTCACTCACATACAACAACAACAAAATAAAAGCCAAAATTAGAAAGAAAATCTAATCAACCTAATAAGACCATCAAGTTAAACATATGCCTAGACATCAACAAAAAATTACCAACCATGTTACGAAATAGGAAGACATGGGCCATTCTAATGAAAAAACTAAAAAAAAAAAAGAAAGAAAAGAAAAACCGAAGGAGATGAAGAACTTGGAACATGTAATCAGGGATGTCCAAACATCATGAATCAACTTATTGAAGTAAAAGATGAAGGATATTAAGAAGACACTGGTGGAATATACTGAAAAAATAGTAGACATACAATAAAATACAAGATCTGATGGTGATGAATGGCACAATGCAAAAAATCAAAAATACACCAGAAGCACTTCCTCTGGTAGAGGAAAGAATCAGTGATGTCAAGACAGTTCAGCTGAAATCAGAGAGATAATAGAATGGATAGATGAAAAGATAGAAAAAAATCCAGCAGGATCATAGGAATTTGTATGACAATGTAAACTGCACAAACATAAACATTATAGGCATACCAGAAGGAGAAGAGAAGGGAAAGAAGGCAGGAGTGTTGGAAGAAATAATGGCTGAAAATTTCCCAACTCCTTTTAGGGACATAAATGAACATGCTAAAGAAGTGTAGCACACACCAAACAGCATGAATCCTAACAGGCCTACAGAAAGACAAACACTTATCATAGTTCCAATGCTCAATACAAAGAGGAAGTACTGAAAGCAGCAAGATAAAAGAGATCCACCACATACAAGGGAAGCTCAAGAAGCTCAATAAGAATATGTGCTGATTTCTCATCTGAAAATGTGAGGGCAAGAAAGCAGCAGCATGAAAGAGTTAACATGCAAAAAGGAAAAAAACAAAAACTTCCAGCCAAAAATACTGTATCCAGCAAACCTGGCATTCAAAAATGAGAAAAACTTCAAAACAGACACATTAAATAGAAATTAAGAGAATTTGTCAATAAGAAACTTTTTCTTTAAGAAATACCAATGGGAGTTCTGCAAGTTGAAAACAAAAGAGTGAAGGTTGGAGGAGAGCAGAGGAATGAAGATTATTGGCAAGAATAACTAAAATTATAAAAAGAGAAGTAAAAAAAAACACATCACCTATGTAAATCTGCATAAAATATGGCTAATATAACTAATGTTTTGACAATATTAACATTGAATATCAATGGAATAAACTCTCCAAATCAAGATACAGAGATTGGCAGAATGGATAAGGAAATAGATTCCATCCATATGCTGTCTACAAGAAACTCACCTTAGACACAATGATACAAGGAGGTTGTAAGTGAAAGGTAGGAAAATAATTTTACATGCAAACAATAACCAGAAAGGGCAGGAGTAGTGATACTAAGATCAGAAAAAAATAGCCTTCAAATGAAAAATCATTTTAAGAGATAAGGAAGGATGCTATATATTAATAAAAGTGATAATCTTTCAAGAAAAAGAAGAATCATAAACATTTATGCACCTAACCAGGGTGCATCAAAATACATGAGATGGACACTGGAAAAACTAAGTCGAGATATAGAGGCATCTACAATTGTAGTTGGGAATTTTAATACACCATTATCACCATTTGACAGGATATCTCAACAGAGGATCAATAAAGAAACAGAGATCATGAATAATATGTTATAGGATCTAAACCTAACAGACATATATAGAACATTTCACCCAAATTCAGTGGTTTATATATTCTTCTTGAGTGCACATGGATCATTCTCCAGGATTATGCACATTCTAGGCCACAAAACAACTCTCAACAAACTCAGAAAGAAATTATAAAAAGTAATTTCTCTGAAGACAATGGAATGAAGCTGGAAATCATGAAAGTGCAGAGACTTAGAATATGCACAACTGCTGGGGCAACTCACCCTCTCTGTACACATGGGTGGGGCTCCTCTCTTGGCCCAAGGCGATGTCTTAATTCCAGATCTCAGCTTCCATGGTTTGCTCCTTAAATCTGTTTCTTCTTCAATCTCTCCTTTCCATGTTCCTTTTAGTCCAAGCTGACAGTGATTTTGTTCATACAGCTCTCTCAAAAACGTTGTTGGTTTAGCGTGCAAGAAGTAGGGGCCCAAGCCATCAGACAGTAAGACTTTCCACATATCTTTCTGAGATAACTGCATCTTCAATCCTGGTTTACAAGTTCCAGGTTTAGCTAAGTCTTCAAATGGGGCACTTTCATCGGAGAACTTGATTTCCAGAGGCTTGGAATTTCCAGAATCAGTTTTTGATTTCTTTGTGCCCAAGAGTTCAGTCCTTAGTGTATTTCACTCATCTAGCATTTTGCTATAAGCTGCAAGAAGAAGCCAAGCCTGATTCTCCGAGTTTACCTTGGAAAGTTCTTCAGCTAAATGCTCAGGTTTGCCATTTTCAAATTCTGTCTTCCATATAACACCAGGAGTTAATCTTGCTAAGTTCTCTGCAACTTTATAATGTGGATTGCCTTCCCTCCAGTTTCCAAGAGTAGTTTTGTCATTTACTTCTAAGGTATCATAAAAAGTCTCTTTAGCGTCCATATTACTATCAGCAGTCTTTTCTAAGCAAAGCCTTTTCTACCAAGCATCTCACAATTCCTCCAAAAAATACCCTTTACCCGTTTATAAAACCGTTCCAACATTTTGGTCATTGCAAAAGCACTTCCCCACTCCTCGGTACCAAATTCTGTATTAGTCAGTCAAAGGGGTGCTGATGCAAAATACCAGAAATCTGTTGGTCTTTATAAAGGTTATTTATTTGAGGTAGAAGTCCACAGTTACCAGGCCATAAAGAATAAGTTACTTCCCTCACCAATGTCTGGTGCAACATGTTGGAGCAAAATGGCTGCTGATATCTGCGAGGGTTCAGGTTTCCTGGGTTCCTCTCTTCCCAGGACTTGCTTGTCTCTGGGCTCAGCTCTTCTGCTATCTCCACAAGGTCAGCTGGAGACTTTCAGGCAAATGGCTCATCTCTATGCTAGGGCCTTCTCTCCTTCCTCACAACCAACCTCCTATACCTGCTGGCCTCCCCAGGCTCCAGCATCAGAACTCAAACATCAGAACTCCAACTCAAAACTACTCCCTCTGTCCTTTGCCATGCCTTTTATATTTGATTCCCCACCCACCAAGGGGTGGTACTCAATGCCCTACTGACATGTCCCAGTCAATGCCCTAATCATAACTTAATCATGCCCAAATCAACAGACCAGTTTACAAGTATGATCCAATATCTATTTTTGGAGTTCATAACTATATAAAACTGCCAAACTGCTACACCTGGTATGCAAGGATGGTTCAACATATGAAAATCAATTAATGCAATACTTTACCAGATCAAAAGAAAATAAATGACATAATAATTTCTATTGATGCAGCAAAAGCATTTGACAAAATACAGCAGCCTATCCTGATGAAAAGATAGGAATAGAAGGAATCATCCTCAACATCATAAACGGTATATATGGAAAACCCACAGCTAATATCATATTAATGGTAAAATGCTAAAGCTTTCCTTCTAAGTTCTGGAACAAGACATGGATGCCCAATGCCACTGCTCTTATTTAACATTGTGTTAGCATACTTGTTCAAACACTTAGGCAAGAAAACAGGTATAAAAGGCATTGAAGTTGGAAAGAAAGAAGTAAAAACTTACTATTTGCAGATGACATGATCTTTTACATAGAAAACCCTGAGAAATCTACAACAAAACCTCTAGTGCTGATAAATGAGTTCTGTAATGTGGTAGGATATAAGGAAAATGAAAAAAAAAATCAGTACCATTTCTGTACAACAATAATGAGCAATCTGAAGAGGAAATCAATAAAAAAATCAATTTACAATAGCATATAGAAGAATCAAATATTTGGGAATAAACTTAACTAAAGCTGTAAAGGATTTACTAAAGCTGTAAAGGATTTATATGCAGAAAACTCCACGTCAATGTTAGAGGTAATCAAAGAAGTCCTAAATAAATGGAAGAATATTCCCTGTTCATGGAAAGAATGACTAAACATCATTAAGATGTTTATACTACCCAAACTGATTTAGAGATTTAACAAAATCCACTTAAAAATTCCAACATTTTTTACAGAATTGGAAAAGCTAACTATGACATTTATTTGGAAGGGCAAGGGGCCCTGAATAGCCAAAGACATATTGAAAATCACACTACTGACTTTAAAACATACTACATATCTACAGTGGTCAAAGATGCATTGTATTGACAAAAAGATAAACCTAGGGATCGATGAACAGAATTGAGCATTCTGTTAATACCTACACATACATGGTCAACTGATATTTGACAAGGCCACTAAGTCCAGTCAACTGCGAGAGAATGGCTTCTTCAACAAAAGGTGCTTGGAGTACTTGATATCTATATGCAAAGAATGAGAGAGGATCACAATCACATCCCTATACAAAAATTAACTAAAGATGGATCAAAGGTCTAAATATAGGAGCAAAGACTTTAAAGCTCCTGGATGATAATGGAAAGAAGTATTTATGAGATCTTGTAGTGTGATATGGTTTCATAAACTTTACACCCATAGCTTAAACAATGGTAGAAAAAAATAGATAAATCAGACCTCCTAACAATTAAAAACTTTTTTCTTTCAAAGGAGTTTGTCAAGAAAGTGAAAAGATAGCCTACACAATTGGAGAAAATATTTGGGAACCATATATCTAGTTGTAACCTAATATCCAGCATAAATAAAGAAACCCTATATTTGAAAATAAAAATACAACCCATTTAAATCATGGGCAATTGATTTGAATAGACACTTCTGCAAGGAAATAGAAATGGTTAAAAAGCCAATATAAAGATGCTCAACATCACTAGCTATTAGGGAAATTCAAACTAAAACTACAATGAGATATAATACAGCCATTAGACTGATAGCTATTAAAAAAAAACATAGGTCTATAAGTTTTGGAGAGGATGTGGAGAAAACAGAACTCTTATCCACTGTTGGTGGGAATATAGAATGATGAGGCCATAGTGGAGGACAGATTGCTGGTTCACCAGAAAGCTAAATATAAAACTGCCATATGATCAAGCAATCCCACTTCTGGGTATATACCCAGAAGAAATGAAAGCAGGTACACAACAGATATATGAACACCAATGTTCATACCAGTATTATTCACTATTGTCAAAAGTTGGGATCAACCCAAAAGTCCATAAACAGATGAATGGAGAAGCAAACAATGAAACATTACTCAGCTGTAAGAAGGAATGCAGTATTAACACAGGTGATAGCATGGATGAATCTTGATGAATGTATGCTTAGTAAAGTAAGCCAGGCACTGAAGGACAAACATTACATGACCTTATTGATGCGAAATAAGCAAATTGAGCAGACTCCCAGGGCTAAAGTCTGGAAGACAGGTTAAAAGGAGACAGAAAGGGAGTAGAAGATAATAAGCTGATGCACAGACAGGCATACTCTATGATAAAATAGAAAGGTGTAGTTGTGCAGTGGGTGAGTGTGATGGTGGTGCAGTAATGAGATTGGGTTCAGAGGTGCTGGTCTTTAGGGAGAAGTATGTTGGAGGAGTTGGGTTAGACTATCCATGGGACTGGGGGGAGGGCCACTGGAAGGAGCAGGTGAATTCTAGGGATTTGAAAGTCTGTAGTTAAAACTAAAATATTGGGAATATTCTTTTGGCAAATATGGCAAAGGAGGGGTACTGGTGAAGGGTGTTGGATGTGGGAAGTATATAAGACAGGGGAGGCCTGTAATGAATATATAAGTGTATATCTTTTCATAGTGTGTTATATCAGTAGGTGGTGACCCAAACAATAAACAAGAAAATGCAAACTCCCATACTGGGGAGTTCTGCTATGATCTCAATTAGAAGGACAAGAATCCCTCAAGAACATAGTCAGGGCCTAATAAAAAAAAACAGACCAATGTGTCAAGCCTTTAATATTATTGCAACTAACTATGAATCTTTATTCTTCAAAAATTTCAACTTAGAGATTACCATAGGTTCTGAGGTGTGAGGGGAGGGAATAATAGACTAGAAAAATGTAGGGTACTTTTAGGGCATTAGAATTGTTTGGCAGGATCTTGCAATAATGAATACAAGCCACTTCAAATTTTGTCAAAACCTATAAAAGAGTATGATCCAAAATGTAAAACATAATGTACACCATTGACCATGTTTAACAGCAATGCTTCAATATTTGTACATCAATTGTGTCAAATGTACCATTGGCATGTAAAATGTTATTAATAAGTAGAGTGAGAAAGAAGAGGGCATTGAGTATGTGGGAGTCACCTGTATTCTCTATGTAACTTTTCTGTATCCTAAAGCTTCTTGGACAATATAACAACAAAAAATAAATTAGACAATGGGTAAATATATTGAAAAAATGTCACTGTACATACAAGACAGCAAATATTACAGTGATGAAAGTCACAATATTGAATTTTTAAATTATTTGAAATAGTTTATATTTTACTGGTTATTTTTAAATTATTTTTTCATTGTATTATTAGATTTATTCAATTATTTTGTTGGCTTTATATTTTAAGAGGTTTTGGATGATAAAGGGTCATAGTATGGAAGGGGAGCATCACTGGTGCAGGGTGTCAGTGATGAAGGATGCATGGGAAGGATTTCACCTGGGGCATTCCTCTAAGATACATGAAAATGTTCAAGTGTTCATGGGATATTGTCTCAGTGGGTGAGCTCCACACAATAATCAAGAGAATATTGAATTCCCATCCTGGGGATTTATGCTACATTCTGTAATAGGGCAGTAAGAATCTCCTGATTGCATGGGCAATGTATAGAGAAGGAAGTCAGACAATTATTCCAGGCAGTTGACATTTTCATTGTACTTATGAACCTTTTTTTGTGAAATGGAAACTTAACCTAGTATTATATACTGCCTAAGGGTTACCACCTGAAAGCCTCCTTGTTACTCAAATGTGGCCTCTCTCTAAGCCAAACTCAACATATAAATTAACTACCACTTCCAAAGCATTGGACATGACTCCCAGGGTTGAGCCATCCAGGCACTGAGGGATTAATACCAAGTAACAGCTAGCAATGCATCTGGAAAAAGACTTTGACCAAAAGGGGAAATGATAAATACAACTGTGTTTTTATGTCCAAGAGATTTCAAAAAGAGTCAGTAGGTCATTCCAGAATTCACACTTATGCAAGTCTCAGCAGGATCTCATTGACTCTCACTGTAAACAGTGCCTCCAATAGTGAGCCTCCTGAGGGATCTACAGATATCCAGATATTATAAACAGGGTAGACATCTCAGGAATTCAGCATCCTGGGTGGGCTTTACTTTACAATTTATGCACCCCAGTGTAACAGAGTTAAACTTACTTATATGTTCTCTACTTTTGGCTCTTATGCCCCTTTTATTTGAACATATATTTAGCACTATACTTGATAAATATATGTCACAGAGACTTAAATCTTTGGTCTATCCATTTACCTGTTCAGCCCTGAATTTCAGCAGATTTGCCACTACTCTTCTTCTGTTCATTGGACTCACCCAGGACAGCCAACCAAGAGATGTTTATGTGCAATGCCCAACCAAATGATCAGAGAGTATCTGCAACCACAAGCAAAATAGCCCTATCCATCTGCTGTATAGGATCTAAGCTGCCTTTCAGTTAGAAGCAAAGTGGGCATCACCATATCTAAATCCTCAAGGATGGAGAATGAACAGTGGACTAAAGTAGACTTATTCTTCTTCTACTATAGATTTACTATTATTCTATCAATGGAAGAACTGTTATCATTGGTGTAAATGCCGCATCCCCCAGAGGTTCCATGGGATGTTAGAGGGAAGACTGGCTGTTATATGGGGACATTTTCAAGACATTGGATTAGTCCTGCTTGATATTGATGTCAAATATACAATGGCTGCAGGCCATTGTATATTTTCTCATAACTTTCGTGATTGTGTGGGATAGAGTGCAAATTATGATGAAAACTGTTGTCCATGTTAAGTGGTAATGCTTCAATGTAGGTTAATCAATTGTAGCAAATGTAACACACTATTGAAGGATTTTGTTGGAGTGGGAAATTATGTGAGGTGGAGGGAATAGGGCATATGAGATTTTCTTATAATTTTATGTCACATTTATGTAATCTAAAGCTTCTTTAAAAATAAAAATAATTAAATAACGATTATGGATAGTAAGAAGATACTGAACACAAAGAAGAATTTGAATGTTTGCAAAAAATGTAACATCTCTTACTTTTCTTCAATACAACACTCTCATTTTTGGATAGAATAACTGGACAAAGTATCAATAAGGAAATAGAACATGAATAGTATGGTTAATGAAGTAGACCTCACAGACATATAGAACATTGCATGCAAAAACAACAGGATATACATTTTTTTCAAGTGCTCATGGAAATTTCTCCAAGAAAAACCCTATGCTGGGCCACAATACAGGTCTAAATAAATTTAAAGATTGAAATTATGCAAAACACAACCTATGATCATAATGGAATGAAGCTGGAAATCAACAGCTGGTGGAAAAAGGGAAAACTCACAAATATATAGAGGTTAAGCAACACACACTTAAAAATCAGTGAGTCAAAGAAGAAATTAAAAGATGAATTGGTGGGAAACAGATGTGGCTCAAGCAATTGAGCTCCTGCCTACCCCATGGGAGGTCCTGGATTGAGTTCCTGGTGCCTCCCAAAAGAGATAAGAAGATAAGCAAGACTTTGAGCTGAACTGAAAGGTAGGCATGGTATATTGATGCAACAAGGGGATGTAACAAGAGGCACAAGGAGGAAAAACATAATGAGAGACACAACAAAGCAGGGAGCGGTGGTGGCTCAAGCGATTAGGCACCTCCCTCCCACATGGGAGGCCCTGGGTTTGGTTTCCATTGCCTCCTAAAAAAAGGAAGACAAACATACACAGCAAGCACAAACAATGGGAAAATAAATAAATAAATAAAATAAATCTTAAAAAAGAGATGAAACTGTAATTATCTTGAGAAGAATGAAAATGAGACACAACATATCAAAACCTATGGAATGCAGTGATGGCAGTGTTGAGAGGAAAGTTTTCATTTTTTTACATTAAAAAGAAGGAAGAACTAAAATAAAAGTCTTAACTGAACACTAGTAGCATCTAGGGAGAGAACAGCAACCTAATTCCAAAATAAGGAGGAAAGAAGTAGCAAAGATTAGAGCAGATATAAATGAAATTGAGAACAAAAAATAGAAAAAAATAAACAAAAACAAAAGCTGGTTCTCTGAAAAGATGAATGAAATTGGCAATTCTTTAGCTAGACTGACAGAGAAAAAAGAGAGAAGATATAAATATAATCATAAATGATGGGGGAGATAATTAATGATCACACAGAAATAAAAGAGATCATAAGAGGATAATATGAACAATTGTAGGCCAACATATTAGACAATGTAGAAGAAATGTGCAACTTCCTAGAAATAAATGTACAACCTCTACTGAACTTAAAAGAAATAAGATACCCCAACAAACAAATCACAAGTAAGAAGTATGAAATAGTCTTCATTAACTCCCAAAGATGGAAATCCCAGGAACAGTTGGCTTCACAGGTGACTAGTACCAACCATTCAAAGAAGAATTAATAGCAAACTTTCTCAAACTTTTCCAAAACACACAACAGGAATGCATGTTACCAGACTTATTCTATGAAGCCAAAATCACCCTAATAACCAAAGCCAGATTATGATAACATTAAAAAAAATTTCTCTAATGTATATAGATTCAAAAATCCTCAACAAAGCACATGCTAATAGAATACAAAAGCACATTTAAAAATATGCATCCTAATCAAGTGGATTTTATCACAGGTTTACAAGGGAGTTTCAGTACAAGAAAATCAATCAAGGTAAAACATCACATTACTAAATCGAGGAAGACAAACTACAAGATCATCTCAACTGATGCAGACAAACCACTTGACAAAATCACACATACATTTTTGATGAAATCACTCCAAAAGATAGGAATAGAAGGAAGCTTTCTCAACATGATAAATTGCATATATGAAAATCCCACAGCTAATACCGTACTCAATTGAGAAAGACTGAGAACTTTCCTGATGACACCAAGAACAAGACAAGGAATCTCACTATCAAAACTGTTATTCTGGGAAGCGGCTGTGACTCAATTGGTTGGGCTCCCATTTAACACATGGGAGAGCCCCAGGTTCGATCTCCGGGGCCTCCTGGTGAAGGAGCTCCCACACAGCACAGAGAGCTCAGAGCCCGCACAGCATAGTGACCTGGCACAACAAAGGAAGACAAGCACCAAGCAGGGGGGCGGGGATAAATAAATAAAAAGCAAAACAAAACAAAAAAACCCTTGTTATTCAATATTTTGCTAGAAGTTCAAGCTAGAACACTTAAGCAAGACAAATGAATAAAAGGCATCCAAATAGGAAAGGAAGAAATAAAACTTTCATTATTTGTTGATGACATGATCAGTACCTAGAAAATCTCGAAACATTCACAATAATGCTAATCAAACTAAGAGAAAATTTCAGCAAAGTGGCAGAATACAAGATTAATTTGTAAAAATTATTGGAGTTTCTGTACACTAATAATGAGCATTCTGAGGAAGAAATCAGGACAAATTCCCATTTAATATAGAGACTAAAAGAATCAAATATTTAGGAATGAACTTATACAAAGACAGAAAGGACTTGTATTTCAAAAACTACTAAGCATCACGAGAAGAAACCAAAGAAGACTTAACTAAATGGAAGGATATTCCATGATCATGGATTAGAGGAATAAATATTATTAAAATGTCAGTTCTACCCAAAATTATCTCTAGATTCAACTCAATGAAACTTCCAACAGCTTTTTTCTGCAGAATTGGAAAAGGTAATTATGAACTTTATTTGTAAGAATAATAAGTCTTGAATACCCAAAAAATATCTTAGAAAAGAAAAATGAATTTGGAGGACTCGCAATTTCTGTCTTTAAAGACTATTACTTAGCTAGTTTGGTAAAAACAGCATGATACTGGCATAAAGACAGATATGTTGATCAACCAATAGAATTTCAATTCTTGAATAGATACTCAAATTTACAATATAGTGATTTTTGCCAAGGCTGTCAAGCCCACCCACCTGATACAGAACCGTATATCCAACAAATTGCACAAGAAGGAACACCCCTACGTCACAACTTCTACAAAAATCAATGTAAAATGGATCAAAATCCTAAATATAAAAGCTACCACCTTAAAACTCCCCAAATAAAATGTAGGAAAATATCTTCAAGATCATTGGGTAGGTGTTGGTTTCTAAAACCTTACAATGAAAGCATGAGTAATGAAAGAAAAAATAGGTAAATGAGACCTCCTCAAACTTAAGCTCTCTTGTGCATCAAAGGACTTTTTAAAGAAGGTGAAAAGCTTGCCCACTCATTGGGAGAAAATATTTGGAAACCATGATTCTGTTAAGTATTTGATATCCATTTATCTAAAAAGATGATACAACCCAATAGCAAAAAGACACGCAATCTGATTTACAAATGGGCAAAAGACTTAAATAGACATTTCTCTAAAGTTGAAATACATATGGTCAAAAAACACATGAAAAAATGTTCAGCATCATTAGTTGTTAGCGAAATGCAGATGAAAACTACACTGAGATATTATTTCTTACCTTATAGAATGAGAACTAATACAAAAATCCCAGAAAACTGCAAATGTGAGAGAATGTGGAGAAATAAGAAGACTCTTTCACTATTGGGAATGTAGAATGGTTCAGCATCATTAGCTGCTAGGGAAATGGTGCATCTCTGTTTGGTGGTTCCTTAGGAAACTAAATATACAACGGCCATATAAACAAGCAATCTTGTCACTAGGAATATATTCAGGAAAACTGAAAGCAAGTATACAAACTGACATCTGCACACCAACAGTCCTAGGAGCATTATTCGCAAATGCTAAAATACGGAAAAAACCCAAGTGCCTATCAACTAATTAGTGGATAAAGAAAAAGTGGTATATACATACAATGGAAAAATGAAACTGAGATACAAATGCATTGACCCAGCATGATTTTGGTAGTTCTTAATGGCTTGTCTGCTTAAAACACCTACTTATTACCTCATGTGGATTGAACTATTTACAACTCTACTGTAACCTATAACCATGTATGTTATTCTGCTTGTTTTGTCAGTTATTAATGGTTTGTTTAGATTAGTCTCCATAATTGTTATTTTATGTTAATGAAACAATTTACAACCCTGCTGTAACCTGTAACATTAGGCTTACCACAACCTGCTTTCCTCAGTCCTCAAAAGTAGCCTCTGGTTCCTGAGATTACACACTTCCAGTAGAAAAAATCAATCAATATCTCCCGACCCAAATTCAATGTCTCCACCTCCTTTTGTTTGATTTTCATAAAAGCTCAGAATTTTCCAATTTGGGAAGACCAATCTGAGGCTTTGCTTTGCCTCCTGCTACCTTCTGTAATAAACCTCTTTCTCTCTTTAAAATGCTAGTGTCACTAGATGAGTTTTATTTTGCATGTTCAGCAGCAAACTTGGTTAGGAAATGAGGGGAGCAAATGCTTGACATATAGGAGTATAAACACAAAGCCACCAGGCTATTACTTATTGCCTAAGAGTCACTAGACCAGTCCAAATCTCTCAAAACCTAGACTTTTTTTAAATCTATGAGCAAGTGAAAAATAGGTTTCTACAGTGGTTTAACCCCCATTTAGATGTCTTGACCCAGGGAATAAACAAAGTTGCTATTATAATGCACACACTGAATAACTGCAAATGAATTTTCATTTTAAGATAATTCATGGCCTTTGTGGAGGAAATTAAAAGCAAGTACTGAGACAAGAAGAATTTGGAAGGAAAAATCTCCTATATTTTAGTCAACAGGATATTTCCTTAAATTGAAGTCATATGTACTGTACAAGGCAAACTATGTGGCAACCAAGACAATTGTGTTAGATACAAGATTTACAAAGTTCAAAATATTAGGAATATTTTTCCCACCTTCAGCAGTGATCAGAAAGAAAGAGATGAAGTCAATTTTGAGTTAACAGAAAAGATGACTTAAAACTTTTTTGATAAATTTTACTTTGTTTGGAGCATAAAATAAAAATCAACTTATCTCCATAATTAGTAAAGTCATAGGGTTGACAATGACAACTGTTATGCTCTTACAAGCACAAACCAGAATCATGAGGTAAGATGTGGAATGCTTCCCTTACAAGAAGATGAATCCATGCCTGTAAATTAATCCAATCATCTTCCCTTGAGAGATCAATCATAAGAAAACACTGCTTTACTTTTCACAAAGGAAAAAATTAAATTTCTTCTCATTCAAAGGAATTGTTTGAAATTTTCTCCCCAGCGTCGTCTTTCATAATGATGGGGACAATCAAGTGACATTCGTATTAAAAACTCTATTTTCCTAGGGTTTTTTTTTTTTCTCTTCCTTTTTGGCTAACATCAATTGTTAATGCAAGATGAATATTATCAAGTAAAATCTAAACCTGGACAAATACACTCTGTCAATTTTGAAACTTTAATTAATTCCCTAGACCACTGAATTGGCTTTAGTAGGAATTAAGCTACACATTCAGTGCACCACTGAAAAATCTCAAATCCTTCCTTTACTCCAGAAGTGCAGCAACGTTATAAGCAAACAAGAAAATCTACAAATGGTGGTACCAAGATCAAAAGAGTATATGCTCATGGAGAAATCCATCAGAAGGTAAAACAAAAGATAGACATCACATCATATCACAGAACTCTACTGAGAAGCTAACTTTATTGTTATGCTTCAAAGGTATTTGGATAACTGTTATTTAATGTAGAAAATTTCAAGTATAATTTTAAAATTCTAATTTACTGCGCTATTGTTTGTGGCATTTAGATTCTACTCAGATTTTGTTATCCAAATTAATGTATACATTATCAATGACATTCTACCTCTTATATATTCAGATATATATTTTTATTTTCCACTGCTCATGGTAATGTAGAAAGGTCCAGCCATTGTGGTGGACAGTTTGGTGGTTCCTCAAAAAACTAACTATAGAACTGCAATATCCAACAATCCCACTGCTGGGTATATACGTAAAAGATTTGAAAGCAAGGATACAAACAGATATATGCACACCAATATTCATAGTAGCATTATCCACCATTGTCAATTAAAGATAATTAGAATACATAAATGTTACCTAAAAAATATAGGGATTCCCATATGCCCTGCTCCACACACTTCCCACACACTCCCACATAAACAACATACTTCATTAGTGTGGCTCATTCATTTCAACTGATAAATGCATCCTGGGGCATTACCACTGAGCATGGAACATAGTTCACATTGTAATTTACACTGTCTTCCATACAATTCTGCAGGCTATGGGAGAATATATAATGGCCTATATCTGTTGCTGCAATGTCATTCAGAACAAATCCAAAGTCCCAAATAAGCCACTGTATTACACCTAATTTTCCTCCCCCTGCCCACAGAGGCTCCAGGGGCCACTGATGCCACATCAATGTTATAATTTCTTCCATTGCCAGAATCACAATAAGTCTATGGTACAAGAACAGTAAATCACTCTTATCCACAGTGCATTCCCCAATCATGAGGATTCTGGGATGGTGATGCCCACTCCACCTCTAATTGAGAGGGGGCTTAGATCCCATGGGGCTGATGAATGGGACTATCGTGCTTGCAGTTGCAGACTCTCTCTGTTCCTTGGGATGGACCCTGTTCATCATCATCTCCTTGAGAGTTGTCCTGGGTGAATCCAATGAACTGGAGAGTAGGTATTACAACTCCACTGAGGCTCAGGGATCAGCTGGCACATGGACAGCCAAAAGATTCAAGTCTCTTGGACGTACACCTACCAACACCATCACCAAGTATATGTTCAAATGTAAGGGAGAGAGGAAACATATGTAGGGAAGACATAACTGTGGAAAACTCAGTCATTCTCAGGAGCACAAATTATAAAGTAGGGCCCATTAGCATTGCACAAAATTCCAGAACTCTCTGCCCTGACCATAGGACCTGCATGTCTCCAGAGCCCTCAGGAGTCCCACTCTTTGGGATAGTATCTACTTTGGCAGTCTATGAGATCCTGCTGAGATGTTCATAAGCATTACTTCAGAGATGACCTCCCAACTTTTTTTGAAGTCTCTTAGCCATATAAACTCACTTATCTTTACATTTTCCCCAATTTGTCAAGGTCTTTTTCCAGTTGCATAACTATTTGGTTCTTGGTAGTAATCCCTCATTGCCAGGGAGGCTTATCCCCAGGATTCATGTGCCATGATGGGGGAAGGTAATGCATTTATATGCTGAGTTTGGCTTAGTGAGAGGTCACATTTGAGCTACAAGGAAGCTCTCAGGAGGCAACTCTTAGGCACCCAACAACAATAGGCCAAGTTGCAATTTCAAGAGCAAAGGCTGACATACACAGTTGTCAATATCAATGGCCCAAAAATGGACCATCCTCCCTTGCCAGTTTTTGCCCCTGCCCTTGGGGGACTGTTGCTGCTCCATTAGACAATGTGACAGAGCTCTCCAGGATGGGAATTCAATATCCTCTCAGCTATTGTGTGAATCTCCACCTACTGAGACAATGCCTCATTAACATTTGAACACATTTATATACCTTATATGTATGTCCAGTTGAAGTTCCTCCTATGTGAGTCAAGACCATAAAGATTTTCAAAAATGATATAAGGAAACATTTACAGGACCTTGTAATAGGAAATGTTTCATGAAATTCACACCCAAAGCACTAGCAGTGAAAGGAAAAATAGATAAATGAGAGTGTAGTAGCAGTTTGGCAGTTTGATATAGTTATGAAATACAAAAATAGATATTGAATAATGTTTGTAAACTGGTCTGTTCATCTGGGTATAATTAAGTTATGATTAGGGCTTTGACTGGGCCAAGTCAGTGGGGTTGAGCCCTGCCCCTTGGTGGGTGGTGTCTCAAAGATAAAAGACATGGCAAAGGACAGAGTTGGAGTTTTCATGTTGGACTTTTGATGTTGGATTTCTGATGCTGAAGCCCAGGGAACTAAGCACAGAGGAGCTTGGTTGTAAGGAAGGAGAGATGGCCCCAGGGAAAGAGATGAATTGTTCACCTGACAGTTCATAGCTGGCCTTGTGGAGATAGGCAAAGAATCTAGAGCCTCATAGTATACAGCTAACCTTGTGGAGGAAACAGAGGAGTTAAGCCCAGAGAGAAACAGAGCCCCGGGAAGAGAGGAAACCTGGCAAACATCGACAGCTGCCTTGCTCCAACATGTAGCAACAGACTTTGGTGAGGGAAGAAACTTATGCTTCATGGCCCGGTAACTGTAAGCTTCTACCCCAAATAAATACCCTTTATAAAAACCAACTGATTTCTGGTATTTTGCCACAGCACCCCTTTTGGCTGACTAATACAGGGACCTCCTCAAAATTAAAAATTTTTGCACTTCAAAGGATTTTACCAAGAAATTAAAAAGGCAGCCTACCCAATGGAATAAAATATTTGGCAAACATATATTTGATAAGAGCTTAATATCCAGTATATATACAGAAATCCTACAACTCAAAAATGAAAAGACAAACCATATAAAAAATGTGCAAGTGACTTGAAAAGACACTTCTCCAAGGAAGAAATACATATGGCTAAAAAGCACATGAAAAGATGCTTGACATCACTAGCTATTAATGAAATACAAATTAAAATGACAATGAGACACTCATACACCCATTAGACTAGTGACTATTAAAAAAAAACAGAGGATTACAAGTTTTAGAGAAGATATGGAGGAATGGGAACCCTCATCCACTGCTCGTGGTAATGTAGAATGGTCTAGCCATTGTGGTAGACAGTTTGGTGGTTCCTCAAAAAAACTAACTATAGAACTGCAATATCCAACAATCCCACTGCTGGGTATATACGTAAAAGATTTGAAAGCAAGGATACAAACAGATATATGCACACCAATGTTCATAGTAGCATTATTCACCATTGCCAAAGGGTGAAATCAACCCAAATGCCCATCAACAGAAGAATGGATAACAAAATGTGATACATACATACAATGGAAAATTACTCAGCTGTAAGAAGGAATACAGTACTAACACATGGGATAACATGGATGAATCTTGAGGGTTTTATGTTGAGTGAAGCAAGCCAGGCATCGAAGGACAAATTTTACTTGACCTCTTTGATATGAATTAAGCAAATTGAGCAGACTCAGCGAGCTAGAGTCTGGAAGATAGGTTTACAGGAAATAGAAAGGGAGAAGAAAACTCTGGGCTAATTCCCATATGTGCAAAATCTATGATAATGTGGAGTGAGTAGTTGTGCAGTGAAGGGGCATGACAGGGGTATAGTGATATATTGGGCTGGGTCGTGCAAGCTAGACAGGATGGTAGAGATTGGAGGATGTGTTAGATGGTCCATGGAACTGGGAGGAAGGTTGGGGGAGAGAGCAGATGAACACTATCTGTTGGTGGTTATGTTGTTGAAACTACAATGTTGAAAAAGCTCTTTTGGCAATATGACAAGGAAGGGTTATTGGTTTAGGGTGTTGGACAGGAGATCATTTGAGACAGGGTGGACCTGGGGCCATCTTCTAGAGAATGTATGAGTCAATATTTTGTCATAGTGTGTTGTATCAGTGGGTGGAGACCCACATAATGAGTGGGAAGGGGTTGGACTCCCATGCTGGAGAGGTCCGATATGTTCTCAAACAGAGGGAAGGGGGTATCTTGAGAGCATGAGTGGTTCCTAATAAGGGAGGATAGACTAATATGTCAAGCCCTCAGGATTGCTGCAAGTATCTATGAATCTTGTACTTCAAGGACTGAAGCCTGGTGGTCACCTGGGCAATGAGGGGAGAGGGAGAGAAGGATAGAAAAGATGAAAGATGGGGTATTTATGGGACCATGGAAGTATTATTCTTGATCTCACAATGATGGATACAGGCCATGTTAAATTTCATCAAAATTTTATGTAAGTGTGAGATCTAAAATGTAAACAATAATGTAAACCTTTGACCATGGTTAGTACCTATATTTCAATATTTGTACATCAGTTATAACAAATATACCATTCACAAATAAAAAGATTATTATTATGGGAAGGGGGAAAAGGGGGAGGAATTTGGGTATATGGGAGACTCCTATATTCTATATGTGAGTCTACTGTGACCTAAAACATCTTTGAAAAAAAATGAAGAAAAATTAGACAATGGGGAAGAAATGGAAGAAAATGCCACTGTACATACAGGACAACAGATATTACTGTGATGAGTGACAAAAAGACAAAAATTTTATTTTTTATTTCTTATTTTGAATTATTTTTTTAATATAGCAATTTCTTTTTTTAATTTATTTTAGTTTTAGATTTTCTTAATTATTATGAATTTTATTTGTTATGTTTAAACCTATCATTATTATTTCATTTTCCTATTCATTGTATTGGGTAATATATTTGGCTTCATTTTTGAAGAGGTTTTGGTATATAGAAGGGTTACAACTGTGGCAAGGAGGATCATTGGTGTGGGGTGTCAGTGATGGTGGATACATAGGAAGAAGTTCACCTGGGAATACATGTGAGGTATATAAATCTGTTCAAATGTTCATGGGTCATTGCCACAGTAGATTCAGAGTCACACAACCAAAAGAATATTGAATTCCCATTCTGCCACATTCTCTAATAGAACAGCAACACTCCTCCAAGTACTACAGAGGCAATGACTAGTGAAGAAGGATGGTCCATTGATGGGCCCTTGATATTGATGACTACGCTTATAAGCCTTTGCTCTTGAAATTAAAATTTAGCTTAGTGATGTAGAGTGCCTAAGAGTTACCTATTGTGCAACTTCTTTTTCCTCAAAATTGACCTCTCTCTAAGCCAAACTCAGAATATAATAGCATTACCTATCCCCCAGCTAGGAACATGACTCATGGGGATAAGACTCCCTGGCATGTAGAAATTACTACCACGTACTGACTGGTGATGTAACTGGAAAAAGACCTCGAATAAAAGGGGGGAATTGTAAAGCAAATGAGTTTATATGGCTATGAGAATTCAAAGTGAGTTGGGAGGTCATCAGAGGAGTAATGCTTTTCACATCTCAGCAGGATCTTATAGACAGCAAAAGCAGATACTCTCCCAAATAGTAGAGCTCCTGAGGGCTCTGGAGACACCCAGGTCCTATGGGCATGGCAGATAACTCCAGAATTTGGTGCCTTGCAAGGGGGCCCAACTTGGGAGTTTGTGCTCCCAAGTGTGAGATAGTTGGGCTCAGATGTGAATTCTCTTCACATGACTGTTCTCTCTCTTTTGTTTGAACCTATAGTTGGTGCTGGAGTTGGTAGATGTACATCCAAGAGACTTGAATCTCTGGGCTACCCATATGTCACCTGGGTCCTGAGACTCAACAGAGTTGCAACATCTATGCTCCAGTTCATTTGACTCACAAAAGACAACTAATGAGTAGGTGAGGATGGACAACCACCACACAAGGGAACAAGAGAGTCTAAAACTTCAAACAAGAGATTCCCATCCATCAGCCATAGGGGATCAAAGCCCCTCTCAATTACATGTGGAGTGGGCATCACAATTCCAGAATCCTCAATATTGGGGAATAAAATATGGACTAGAGTGTACTTAGAGGTATTCCACTATAGACTTATTGTGATTCTAGCAATGGAAGCCATTATATCATGGATGTGGAGACATTTGCCAATGGAGTTGCTGAAGTCAGGGAGAGGGAAAAGAAGTTGTAATAGGGGGCATTTTCAGGACTTGGAATTATCGTGAATGACAGATATAGGCCATTGTATATCCTGCCATGACCTACAGAATTGATGGGAATGAATGCAAACTACAATGTAAATTATAATCCATGCTTAGTGGTAATGTTCCAAAACGGGTTCCTCAATTGCAATGAAAGTACCACACTAATGAAAGAACTTGATAATGTGGGGGAAAGTGGAAGAGGTGGGGAGTGAATCATATGTGAAACCCTTACAGCTTTCATGTAGCATTTTATGCAATCTAAGTATCTTTTAAAAATAAAGAATATATTTTTAAAAATTAAAGGGCTAATAAAATAAAATGGACAATTACATTTAGCTCTCATAAAAGGATGGATAAAATTATTAAATTAACTGAATTTTAAAAAGTTAAGCTTCATATTAAATTTGTTTGTTTTCCATTTGTACTGACTGATCAATATAAAAAACATTTATTAAAGCAGACTTCTAGGGAGTGTGTGAGTGTTCATTCTGTCATAATGTATTGTATCAGTGGTGGAGACCCACATAATGAGCGGGAAGGAGTTGGACTCCCATCTTTGGGAGGACCAATTTGTTCAGAAATAGACAAGTGGGAATCTCTCAAGAGCAAGGCAGTTCTTAATAAGGGAGGCCAAACCAGTGTGTCAAGACCTCTTGTTGTATGTAACTATGAATCTTGTCATCCAATGAGCCAAGCCAGGGGGTCGTTGTGGGCCCAAGGGGGATGGGGAGGGAGTAGTAGAATAGATCAAAGAGGGGGTATTTAGTGGTCAGTGGAAATAGTCTTCATTACTGTACAGTGATGGATGCAGGACATGATGAATATCAAAATTTTAAAAAGTTTGGCTGTAAAATGTAAACCATAGTGAAAACCATTAACAATGTTTAGTAGGTTTGTTTCACTATTTGTATATCAGTTATAACAATGCTACCATCCATATATAAAAAGGTATTAATATGGGGGGCGGAGGAAAGGGGGAGGATTTTAGGTGTATGAGAGTCTCCTGGATTCTGTGTGTGACTTTGCTGTGACCTAAAACTTCTTTGAATACAAAATGAAAAATAGTGAGACACTGGGGAATTAGAGGGGGAAGGTGCCACAGTACAGACTGGACACCAGATACTGCAGTGATGAAAGGCAAAAGGTGAAAAAAAATTTTGTATATTTTTCATTTTTTTAATATCCCAATCTTTTAATTTAATTTTATTTTCAGTTTTTTTAAAATTTTTATAGATTTTATCTCTTGTATTTAAACTTAACATTATTATTTCATTTTCCTACTAATTGTATTCAGATATTGTAATGGCTTCATCTTTGATGAAGCTTTGGATCACAGAAGGGTTACATACAACTGGGGCAGGGGAGGATCATTGGTGGGGGATGCATGGGAGGAAGTTCACTTTAGCATAAATATAAGGTATGTAAAAATGCTGAAATATTCATGGGGCATTGTAACAGTGGGTGGAGAATCACTCAATAAATGAGATAATACTGAATTCCCATCGTGGAGAGCTTTGCCACATTCTCTAAGGGAGCAACAACAGCCCCCAAGTGCAGGGGGGACTACACACATCTCAATAGTAGCTCATAGAATTCCAAAGTGGATAACACCGCAAATAATGGGGCTCCTGAGGGCTCTGGAGATACCCAGGTCCTATGTCAGTGTGAATAGCTCTGGAGTTTGGTACCTTGCCAGTGTGCCTTACTTTGGAGTTTGTGCTCCTGAGAGTGACAGAATTGGCCTCAACTATGTATTCCCTGCACATGGCTCATCTCTCCCTTCTATTCAAACCTATACTTGGTGCTGGATTTTGTAGATGTATGTCCAGAGACTTGAGTCTTTGGGCTGTTCATGTGCCAGCTGGGTCCGGAACCTCGGTGGAGCAGCAATTCTTACTCTACAGCTCATTGGACTCACCCAGAACAACTGGCGGGGAGATGAAGGTAGACAACAGTCATCCCGGGGAATGATTAGAGTCCGCAGCTGCAGACAAGATAATCCCATCCACTTTCCCCATGGGATATAAGCTCCCTCTCAATTGGAGTCAGAGTGGACATCACCATCCTAGACTCCTCAGGATGGGGTGAAGGGCTATGGACTACTGGCACTCTATGATAGACATATTGTGATTTAAGCAATGGAAGAAATTACAACATTGATGTGGAGCCAGTAGCCACTGGAGGCTCTGGGGGCAGAGAGATGGAAAAGCAGTTGTAATACAGGGACTTTGTTGGGACTTTGGCTCTAAAGCTAAAAACAAGACCAACCAGGGACACTGCCCAGGTTTACTTTCCATACAGTGTATGGAGTTACCATAAACAAATCCCTTCAGAGACAATGTGTTACCAGGTTCTCCTGCAAAGAAATTAATGATGCTAAGAAGTGAGAAAATAATGTGGAAGAGGCAATGAATGCCTTTTTTTTTTTTTGGTGAGAAACACATTCTTATTCTTAATAACATAGTTCAGCAAATGCTGGCTAGAGCACACTTCATCTCCCTCTTCCTCTGAGACTCCTAGAAACTTCCATTGCACCCTAAGGATTGCCTGGTCTGTCATCAATGACACCTCTTCCCAAGTCATTTCAAACAGTTTTTCTACAATGCCTTCATTCCTTGTCTGGCTATTCCTTAGAGAAAAAGCCTCCCCTTCTGCACTGTCAAATGGTGGCATTTTTCCCTTCCACAAGTCACACCAAACAAGACTTCAAGGTACGTAGCTATTCTCGCTCTTTGAAGATTCCAACAATGTCTGCCCCTTCTCTCTGAAAACCATCAACTAAATTTGAAGCAAATGCCTGATGTGGCATCATCTAACAGTCCCCAGTCAATTTGAAGGAAGTGAATTTGAAGCATAGGAATATTGAAAAATGAACAGACACTATGTAGGTCCACAGATTTGTTTGAGGATTTTGAGGTGCCAGTGAACTTACTGCGTTAAATGTGAGAAGAATTAGCAAGATAGTCCTCAGTACAGTGAAAGTGTTCAAAACAACTGTGGTGAGAGGTGAATTTTATAAAAGAAAGTAGAGGCAGGGTCATGAAAGAATGCTTATTTCAAGTTATGGTTGAACTAGGGTACACCCTAAATTGAAGTCCTTTACTGGGAGTGGTAGGAAAATAGTGAAACATAAATGGATAAAATGCAAGAGTAAACATGAAGTCGTGACAGAGGTACCATGCACAGAGAGAGAGAGTACTCTGTTTTAAATTGAGTAAGTACGATTGTATGGAGGGAGGATCTTATAGATGAGTATCGGGAAATGGGAAAATTTAAGCCTTTAGACAAGATAGGAAAGAAAGATGAAGACTTAAGGCAAAATTTCAAATAATAAAAAGTTCTGTAAATGTGACTAGTTCATTTTCACTGGAACATGAAAAGTAAAGGTAAGTAGATTTTGTTAAATTTGTTTATAAATCTGGGAAATGTAATTCAGCAATAATCTTGCTTCTAAGAACAGTGTTCCAGAAAAAATAATGAGAACAAGTAAAAAATTGCATTCATGTGAGGAGAATTTAGAAACAGGGATTTCGGGATCATTGAAATATTGTAGCATGATGAGTTTCTATCTTTTAAAAATGATTGCTTAGCATTTTGAAGAAAACAAACAGGAATCAGGACCTGGCAAATTTGTCATCTAAAAACAATGTATGGATAGAATACAATTATCACCCATCAATCTTCTGCCTTTTCTCTTCCCAGACCAATTTGAATAATCTGATAATTATTATTTATTTAAAAAATCACTACAATAAATTCTATAATAAAAATATATAAAATTCTGTAATATCTCTATATACAGTGTTCTCAATTGAATCATACATTTGAAAATCAAAATATTACTTTTAAATATTTATCTTTTCAAAAGTAAAGGCCCTGAAACAAGAAATTAATAAAGGCAATTCAATTATATAAGTGAAACTTAATTTAAAATTATTTCAAATAGTGTAATATACAAACTTAATATTGAACATTGATAAGTAATTTGACTTCTGATCTAAAAAATATATCTGAATATATGTGTTAGAATTTGAATGAGCATTTATATTTTTGAAGGG